>VZTV01117665.1:349-34434 GCA_013400875.1 Anhinga rufa | reverse complement strand
GCTGCTCTCTCCTGCTCATTGGTGATCATAGAATGGTTTAGGTTGGAAGGGACCTTTAGCAGTCATGTAGTCCAACCCCCCTGCAGTGAGCAGTGATGTCAGATATAACCCCCAAGGGCTTTTTTTCTGACACGAGGCACCTCTAAGATAATTTTTTTTTTCCCCTTTGTGGCAGATCCGTGAAGAAAGCAACACCAAAATTGATCTCCCGGCAGAGAACAGCAACTCGGAGACAATTGTTATCACAGGCAAGAGAGCAAACTGTGAGGCTCCTCGCCACAGAATTCTTGCCATCCAGAAGGAGCTGGTAAGTAAAACAACTGGCCTGTTGCGGATGAGGAACTTGGAAATGTTGCTAGAAGACATAAATATGGAAGAAGTGCTTGTAGTGGGGGAGGGCAGGGAGGAGACAAATATGAGGGTTGGTCTGTTCTTGACTCTTATGCCCAAGTTTGTGGCTGCTCATGTGTCAGGAGTAGCCAGTCTCAAACCCCTCTGGTCAGGCGTTTCTTACACACAGCTCTATAAAGCTCTTAGCAATGTGGGAGTTAGAGGGTAAGCAGAGTGGGCACAAACACATTTCTGCAGCTTGACTAACAGCCTGGTACTGTCCTCTCTTAGGCCAACATCACAGAGGTGGAGGTCTCTATTCCTTCCAAACTGCACAATTCCCTCATTGGCGCCAAAGGCCGCTTCATCCGCTCCATCATGGAGGAGTGTGGTGGAGTCCACATCCACTTCCCCACCGAGGGCTCTGGCAGTGACACTGTGACGATCAGGGGCCCAGCCCAGGATGTGGAGAAAGCCAAGAAACAGCTGCTGCACCTGGCAGAGGAGAAGGTGAGCTTTGTCTCATAGGGGAAGGAGCAGATTGTTTTGGCCAGCTGTTTCTTTTCAGGGGTTGAAGCGATCCCCTCTGCCTGCTGGGAAGCCTGTGGCATCAGACAGCCTAGTCCTCTTTTGAGGGATTTGAGTACACTAAAAGAAAACTGTGCTTCCATCTTGTGACAAGGAGTTCTTCCCCCACGGGTAGAAGAACTGGCTGTAATGCTTCTCTGCCCAGGCTGGGAACGTACTCAAAGGGTTAAGGCTCCCTACTCCTGTGGCTTGAATGCTGTTGGGTATCCACACTTCTCTGAAACAGCTTACTCTGTGTATCTCCTTTCCTTTTTTTTCAATCTCTGAATTCCAGCTCCAGTTCTTCCATTTCACAGCATATATCCAGGTTTGAGAACCTCAGATTACAAGACCTTACTCTGAGTTGTGACTGACTGACTGGTCATTTTAATAGCAAGAAAAAACCTTTTCTAATATCAGAATGTGAACATGTTCTCCTGATGGGCTGGTTGCCTCTGCTGCCTGGCTTGCAGCAGTCAGTTAGCAAATGGTTATGCTGCCTTGTGTGAGTGTCAGACCCTTCTCCTGGGGAAGTCTTTTCTGCTCATAGTCTCGACAGTCATGCTGAGTGTAGAGTTAGCTTTTCAGCCCTGAGAACATCTTTCGGGTAGCGTTTGTAATTTAATACATCATATACCTTTTTGACTTTGACAGCACGCTGCATCTACCTTGCTCTTGCAACACTGTGTGTGTGGGTGCAGATAACATAACTACACACTCGCTGTTGATGCTGATGTGCATTTTATATATTTTGACATGTTCCATGGGTATTTGACTCCTTTTAGCAAACAAAGAGTTACACTGTGGACCTCCGTGCAAAGCCAGAGTACCACAAATTCCTTATTGGTAAGGGTGGTGGCAACATCCGTAAGGTGCGTGACAACACTGGGGCCCGCATCATCTTCCCAACCTCTGAGGACAAAGACCAGGAGCTGATTACTATCATGGGAACCGAGGAGGCTGTCAAAGAGGCGCAGAAGGAGTTGGAGGCCCTCATCAAGAACCTGGTATGAATTGCTTTTTCTCTGTTCTTGCCTATCACTGTAGCAAGATGTAACGAGTTAGTGTGGAGGATCTTCTTGTCCTCAAGCCATCTGCTGCCTTTCATGGGAGCTCAGAAAGATCCTCCTTGCTGTCACTTGTTGGGGTGAGGTTGTAAACTGATTGCTGTTGAGCGCAGCAAACTCATGCTTATCATCCGGACAGGCAGGGTTGACTGGCTGTCATCTGTTGGCAGGATAATGTGGTTGAAGACTCCATGGTGGTTGACCCCAAGCATCACCGCCACTTTGTCATCCGGAGAGGGCAAGTTCTACGTGAGATCGCAGACGAGTATGGTGGTGTGATGGTCAGCTTCCCACGCTCTGGCACCCAGAGCGACAAAGTCACCCTCAAGGGAGCCAAGGACTGTGTGGAGGCAGCCAAGAAACGCATCCAGGAGATCATCGAGGACCTGGTATGTCGCAGGAAACCTGGTTTTTTTATACCTTGTTGCTTCAGCAGTGCCATCCTTGAACCTGCTGTACAGCCAATCTTGTGAACAACTCCCACAGTAGTTCTGGGATTTGAAGCTTTGCTGTCAGCATACAGGGTCTGCAGACGTTAGATCCCAGCCTGGGGAATGGCAGCTGGCTTCAAAATGGCAATGCTATATTGAAGGAATTGCCTCCTTTGACCATCTTCTTGGTTTTTAAGAGTGGAAATAGGAGACCCTTCCTTGGTGTACTTCTAGACATTAAAAGATTGGAGCCTTCTTGTGCCTCTCTATGCCTGGCCTTGGGCAGTGGTGGCTCCATGGGGTTTCCTATGCTCTTAGTATTGTCTTTTGGAAGCAGCCAACTGTCAGACCTGTTCTCTTCCTTTCCTTCCTTCTTTATCTTTTTCCTTTCTTCTAATGCTTCCTCCTCTTCAGGGTAATAGAGAGCTTGAGCTTTCGTCTTGGAAGCCTTTAACATCCATGGGTTGGAGGCAGCCTTCATTAAGAAATCCTCTACTACCTTCTCTGAGAGAGGAAAGATTCTAGGAAACTTACAGTTCTTCCTTTGTCAGCAGCTGTTATCTTTTCTAATTCCTCGCTGTGTTCATTATGGATTGCACCATGCCATGTACAAGCATCCTGTTTTCTGGTGTGAAAGAGGCTGCACTGCAATAGAGAAACTCTGCTTTCTCACAGGAAGCTCAAGTGACAATCGAATGCACCATCCCACAAAAGTTCCACCGCTCCATTATGGGCCCCAAAGGATCCCGGATCCAGCAGATCACCCGGGACTATGGTGTCCAGATCAAATTCCCTGACAGGGAGGAGAACCCAGGTATACCTATGGATGCACGTTCACCTGGTAGTTGGGGTGGCCAAATAAGTGTAGTGTAGCCTACACTCCACATCAGTGGAGGTGTTCTGCTTAAAATCTATAGAGAGCTGACCCCAGGTGTTCCCTGCAGTGTCCCTGAATATGGGCTTAGCATCAACCTTGCCCTCTTGGGAAGATGAGGTAGTTTCAGGAGGTAAAACCGCAGACGTGCGTATTCTGAATGTGTTCTCAGAGCAGAGCACAGGGAGTACAAAGACCTACTCCAGCAAAAAGGGCTCTACAGGCTTTCCAAGGTCTCTCTGATCTCTCATGCTGTCATTGCTGGATGTACTAATTCAGCACAGCTGTGGCCTGTTGGATACTCTGGCCTAGCACCAGCTATCCTGCTGTATCAACTGGTGCTGTGCTGGTGAACTTCCCTTTTGGGAAAGAAACTGCCAGCCTTACCTGTTGCCTCTGCTGACATAGAAGTGCAGCCTCCGCTTCCATAGTGCAGCTGCAGGCCCTTTCCATGCAGGCAAAAGCAATATCAGTGCTGTGCAGAAAGGTGTGGAGGAGACTGTCTCAGTGGATGTTCTTGTTCTGCTCATTCCAGGCTAAGCTATGGCAAGCTGCCTGTGCTAGGAGTAACTTCCTCCATAGCAGTCTATAGTGACTGACCTCTTGTAGCAAAGCCCAGGCTGAGCCTGAGGATCTGGAGTGGGAGATACTGAGCAAGGAGGGGGCTCTGTGCATTTAATATGAGACTTTCTGTGTTTCCAGCACCTGTTGCAGAGCCAGCTGTGTAGGAGAATGGTGAGGAAGGTGGAGAAGGCAAGGATGGGAAGGATGCAGATCCCAGCTCTCCAAAGAAGTGCGATATCATCATCATCTCTGGCCGCAGGGAGAAGTGCGAGGCAGCAAAGGAGGCACTGCAGGTACATGGCTTTCTAAGCCCCTTAGCCCTGTAATGTAGTGATGCAAGAAGCTCACTGCTGGCTTTAGTGGTGGTAATAAAAATACTCAGTCAAGGTTGCAATCCAGGTGGTCACTGGTGCCAACTGTGCATGTGGTCTGAACCGCTCAAGGGAAGTCCTCTGATTGCTCTGTGATTTAGCCTGGCTGCTTGAATCGAATTGTGGTGCCTGGCCTCACAATTGCTAGAGAGTGTAGGCAGCCCTGAGTTACTTGCCGTAAAAGCATTACATGCTTGTTTTATGGAGCACGGCTGGAAAGAGAAAGAGTCTGATTGAGGCTGAATCATTCTAGCTTTAGCAGACCTTGCCATGCTCCTTTAAGGATGTTGTCCAAGTCTCTGCTAGATGGAAGCCAAGGATATGAAAACAGCCTGTCCCCAGACGCAGGTTTTAACATTGCTTGTTTGGGAAAAATGCCTTAACAACCAACAGGTCATCTTGGTGTTTGCAGCTTTTCTCTCTTCCTGTAGAGTTTGTATCCTGACTACAAGGGAATGTACCTCAGTTCAGCAACACATTCTTTTGGGCAAGTATATGGCAAGCTGAAAGACAGGAGAAGTCTTTCAAGTGGTAAACTGTGCTTCCTTCCCTGCAGGCTCTGGTTCCTGTCACCATTGAGGTGGAAGTTCCCTTTGATCTTCACCGTTACATCATTGGCCAGAAGGGAAGTGGGATCCGCAAAATGATGGATGAGTTTGAAGTAAGTTGTTGCCCTTCCTCCCGTCTCCTCTGTCCTGGAGAATCTGTAAGTGACCGTGCTTGTGGTGATGGCTGTCAGTCGCAACATACTCGGGACCTTCGTGGCTTGACCACAAAATACAGGCTCTGTAATAAGAAAAAGACCTGTGTAATTTAGTCTCTGGCTCTGGGGCTTGGTAGGTTTCGTGCTGAAGCTGTATGATGGTGTTGATGCCATGGGTGTTGCATGACTTGTTTGGTGCCTACAGGGATTCCTCACCACTGTGAGAGTTGTCTTCCTCCTAGGCCATGGGAAAAAGCCCTGCTGTGCCTGCCTGTTTGGGAGAATTCCCCAGAAGCCCACAGGGACTCTTGAGGCTGATGCAGGTTTGCTGCAGACAGCACTATTGAACATGTATTTGTTTCCTAGCCTCTCCAAGTTGGCACAGGGACTGCTGGGGGCTGAAGTCCCACAGCATAGCAATCTGATATAGATAATGGCTGAAGAAACAGGGTTCTATTCAAAAACCATCTAGACAAGGTCCCAGGAAATTGACTCTAGGTGGCCCTGCTTGAGGAGGGGATTTGGACCAGGTGACCTCCAGAGGTCCCTGCCAAGCCCAGCACTTCTGTGGTTCTGTGGTTCAGGCTGTCTGGGTGGGAATTGGTCTTGGCAGCAGGGGAGATCAGTGAGGTGCCAACCTGCAGTGAGCAGTGATACAAAACGGTAATGGCTGTTTGTTACTCAGGTGAACATCCAGGTCCCTGCTCCTGAACTGCAGTCTGATATCATCACCATCACGGGGCTGGCTACCAACCTGGACCGTGCCAAGGCCGGGCTGCTGGAAAGAGTGAAGGAGCTGCAAGCTGAACAAGAGGATCGGGTAAGGCCTGTGCCTGTCCTTCCTCCTTCCAGCTAAACAAGGATTCAGCCTCTGGGTGTTCCTTTCAGAAGTTGCACAGACCCCTGGAACCCCTCTCCTTTTAAGAGCACCCTTAGCTGCTCTGCAGGTGTGGAGTGCTCATAAGTGGGTTACCCAAATGTAACCCATTTAACATGAACTGATAGGAGAGTTTGGGGATTCTACTTTAGGTAACTTTGGACTGCCCAGGGCTCTATCACACCTTCATGTACCTTCAAGACACTGCAGGGTGGGAACCTCACTGTGCTAGGAGTCTCTCTTTGAATCCTTGTCACAGCTCTGAATAAAAGGTGAGGGAGGAGTTGTATGGTTGTTCGCTGTTGTTCTTTTCTGCTGAATTGGGTGAAAGCACAAGGCCCCAGCAAACAGATATCTTGGGTGCTCTTGTGTAGCCACATACAATCAAGGCATGACCCTGCAGAATTTGTTCTGCACATCTCAGAAGCCAGAAGGAAACGCTGGGACTTAGATAGATATCACTGGCCCAGCCATGGTATGTTCCCAGCTGTTGTATCTCACTCTGCCTCTCCTGTTCCAGGCTTTGCGAAGCTTCAAGCTGACAGTCACTGTGGATCCCAAGTATCACCCTAAAATCATTGGGCGGAAGGGAGCAGTGATCACCCAGATACGCACAGAGCACGAGGTCAACATCCAGTTCCCCGACAAGGATGATGAAAGCCAGGTGAGAGGTCAGAGGGAGTGCAGGCAGGGCTGCTGGTTGTCTCTGAGCATAGGAAGCACAGCATGTTCTCTAGAGCTCTGACCTCCCTGTGCTGCCTCTGGATAAGGTGGAGGGTAAAAGGGGTTAGCAGGGAGAAGGCTTGCTCAGCTGCTTATGAGCCTGGTCTCTCACATGTTTCCCTGTTCCCCAGGCCCAAGACCAGATCACCATCACTGGCTATGAGAAGAATGCTGAGGCTGCCCGGGATGCCATCATGAAGATCGTTGGCGAGCTGGAGCAGATGGTCTCTGAGGATGTGACTCTGGACCATCGTGTTCACGCACGCATCATTGGTGCACGTGGTAAAGCCATCCGCAAAATCATGGATGAGTTCAAGGTGAGCAGTGGGGCAATGCAGCACAGGCTGGGCTGGGTCTGGGTGGCCAGTGGTGCCACTTGCTTAGGTGCTATAGAGCTTGGTAGCAACTTGGTGCTAGGGGCTGAATGCAGGAGCATGAGGCTCACATCTAGTGGTTCTTGTGTCTTGTGTCTGTTGAGCACCTGGAACAGGCACAAAAGAAAAGCCAGTGCTGTCCTGCTCACCTCCAGCTCTGTTACCACAAGCATGTGAGCAGAATCCCTTGGCGGGGGCACTGTGGTACACCCCAGGCAGCTAGGCTGTCTGGACACCACACCCAGACACTAGCTGAAGCATCACCACAGGACCTCAGCTGTGAGTCACCCTTCTACTGGGAGCCAGGCAGGGAGGAGGCTGAGCTCTTCCTGTCTTGCTGGAACACAGCCAGAAGAGGAACCTGGAAATGCACTCTTGGTGCTCTGGGTTAGCCCTGCAAACAGCACTGAGCTCTGTCCCTCTGTACAGCCCTTTTAGTGGGTTTCTTGCAGGCAGGGTCCTGGATGGTCTTCAAAGGGAGAGGACAGTGAGGTGGATTGAGAACTGGCTGAACAACAGCTCAGAGGGTCGTGATCAAAGGGCAGAGTCTGGTTGATGGCCCGTAACTAGTGGAGTCCCCCAGGGGTCTGTGCTGGGTCCAGTTCTGTTCAACGTATTCATCAATGACCTGGATGAAAGGACAGAGCGTACTCTCAGCAAGTTCGCTGATGATACCAATCTGGGAGGGGTGGCTGATACGCTGGAAGGCTGTGCTGCCATCCAGCGAGACCTGGGCAGGCTGGAGAGCTGGGCCGAGGGGAACCTCATGGGATTCAACAGGAGCAAGTGCAAGGTCCTGCCCCTGGGGAGGAACAACCTCAGGCACCAGTACAGGTTGGGGGCTGACCTGCTGGGAAGCGGCTCTGCTGAGAAGGCCCTGGCAGTGCTGGTGGGCAGCCAGTGCCCCTGAGCCAGCACTGTTCACTTGGGGCCAAGAAGGGCAGCGGTGTCCTGGGCTGCATGAAAAGGAGTGTGGCCAGCAGGGCGAGGGAGGTCATCCTGCCCCTCTGCTCTGCCCTGGGGAGGCTGCATCTGCAGTGCTGTGTCCAGTTCTGGGCCACCCAGTTCAAGAAGGACAGGGAGCTGCTGGAGCAAGTCCAGTGGAGAGCCACAAGGATACTCAGGGGACTGGAGCATCTCCCTTATGAGGAAAGGCTGAGAGACCTCAGTTTATTCAGCCTGGAGAAGACTGAAGGGGGGGATCTTATCAATACTTATAAGTATCTGAAGGGCGGGTGTCAAGAGGATGGGACTGGACTCTTTTCAGCAGTGCCCGACGACAGGACAAGGGGCAACAGGCACAAGTTGGAACACGGGAAGTTCCACTGAAATCTGAGGAAAAACCCCTTTGCTGTGCGGGTGCCAGAGCAGTGGCCCAGGCTGCCCAGAGAGGCTGTGGAGTCTCCTTCCCTGGAGCCATTCCCACCCCGCCTGGACGCGGTCCTGTGCCCCTGCTCTGGGGGTGCTGCTCACGCAGGGGGCTGGATGAGGGCATCTCCAGAGGTCCCTTCCAACCCCTGCCATTCTGTGATTCTGTGAGGTGGTTATGTCAGCTACTCTGATGACTGGAAGTGGACGGTCAGGCCTGTTGCTGGGGTGCTCTGGCAAGGGACTATGCCTAGACCCCCTCAGCTTTAGCTTAACTCAAGGAAATCCTCTAGATTTCTTTGTCTCTGGAGGCCATTGTTAATCCCCTTGACTTGGGGAGTCTTGACACACTCTCAGGGCTCCAGATTTGGCAAAGTCAGCTGACTCTGGGAAGGGCAGGGATCTTTGCCCCTGACAGCATGTGGCAGTAGCAGCATACTTTACTACAGGGGCAGTAGTGAATGCAAATCCAGAATGATGAGCCTTTGGAGGCTTGCATCTTGGCTGGGCTCAGTTGGTGAAACAAGCCATTTGGTTCCCAAATGAGCAGTCTTTGGTTTTGGTCCTGTCTTGTGTGGCTTCCCTGCACCCATCTGGAACGCAAGCTGTCAGAGAGCTCAATGGCTGTGTATGGGGTACACTAAGCCAGCTCCATAAAATGATTGTCAGCCAGGATTACTCTATCTGTGGAGGAGACAGAAAGCTTATTGTGCTTCGTGCTGTTGGCTTTGATGGTGAAAATGCTTGCAGCAGTGGGAGGACACTGTCTGGAAATGCAGCCCTCTTCTGCCTCTGCTGCAAGTGCTTCAGAGAAAGCAGTGGGCCTCTGGGCAGTGAGAACAGCAGGGGCTGCTGGAAGATGGGTCGCTACTGCAGACTCTGTTCTGCCTCCCTTGACGGGGGAACCAGACAGGCTTCAGGGCCAGGTGTATTCCAGTGCACCCCCCAGCATCTGAACTAGGGAGGTCCTAAACAGACTTGCAGCAGTGAGCAGATCAGGGTTTTTCCCTTCTGTGAATCTAATGTTGAGGGTCGTGGGGAGTCTGGCTTTTCAGATGTGCAGGTGTAAGTCCTGTCCTGTTCCTTGTATTGCAGGTGGATATTCGCTTTCCCCAGAGTGGAGCTCCTGACCCCAACTGTGTGACTGTGACAGGACTCCCTGAGAACGTGGAAGAAGCTATCGATCACATCCTGAACTTGGAGGAGGAATATGTAAGTGTTCAGCAAATCTGTGAAGGGACTTAGCAAGGATTTCCTCTGCCACAGAGCTGGATGTCTGAAGTATCTCCTTGCAGTGTTTTCTACCGCTGCATTGGAGAACTCGAGCCCTGTGCAGGTGGCAGTCAGCCCTCATCTGCAATTCTCTGTCAGACCAACTAGGCACAGAGCCCCAGGCTGTGCTCTGCGAAGTGGTGCAAGGACTGGCCCCACTGTCCAGGAGGGGACAGTGAATGAGAATGCTGGGATACCACCAGGATGTGCACATGCTTGCCTTGCCGCAGCTTGCATCAGTTAGGAGTCGGTGGCCCTCAGACTAGTGTAGAAACACTGTGTTAGGTTGTTGTAGAACAGGCTGGTGACCTTGGATGGGTTGCAGCATGGTGAGATGGGGGTAGAGGCCTTTTACACCAGTTTGAGGAACTATTGAGATGCCTCCCTAACTGGGTCTTGCCACTGCAGCTTGCAGATGTGGTGGACAACGAGGCAATGCAGGTGTACATGAAGCCCTCTTCACATGAAGAGTCCAAGGCACCATCCAAGGGCTTTGTGGTGAGAGATGCCCCCTGGGCCACTGTCAACAACGAAAAGGTGAGTGCTGCTTCTGCTACGGGCCTGGGGGCACAGGGAGTGTGGCATCCTCTGCCACAGACCTAATCTGAGGTCTGGTGCTCCTGCCTCAGCTGGGGAAACAGCACACTCTTCCTCCCTTGATGGCAGAGAAAGCAGTGAAGGTTCTTCCTGCTCTCTGTGGCCTGTGCAAGCTGAGGGCAGGCCTGGCCTCTGCCTCTCCAGCTTCCAAAACACTGCTGTCTCTTTCTTGCAAATGTCTTGCCCACACTGACTACCCCACTATTGGGGAACAGGGGACTCTTACTAGAAAGTGTCCTGCCAGGTCATGTTGTTTTTAGGGTTAGGAACGGGGCCCTGGGTCTTGCAATTCTGCTGCTGCAGCACAGAACCGGCTCAATGTTTGCAGCTGTGTTCTGGTTGGGAGCAGTGAGCTGGGACATGTGGCAGCTCTGTCCTCAGCTGCCCTGGCGCTGCTGCAGGACCGGCCTGACCCCGCTCCAGTGACCAAGTTACTGAGATTGGGCCCTCAGAGCCCTTGATCTGCCTGCCATTTGCTCCTACCTGCACCCTCCTAAATGTCATCTCTAGGTGGCTTGACTGTCCACCCTGGGCAGTCCTAAAGACATAATGATCGATCCTTTTCGGCCCTCACCCATTCTGTCTGCTCATGGGACATCAGAAATGCTGCTTAGCTCAGGGGCATACGTGCAGGGCAGGAACTTAACTTGTTCCCTTTTTATTTGCTCTAGGCCCCTGATATGAGCAGTTCTGAAGACTTCCCCAGCTTTGGGGCTCAAGTGGCCCCCAAGACTCTTCCCTGGGGACCCAAACGATAATGACCTGGAAGCAGAAACATCTCCTCCAGCCCGCTGACCTGACACTAACCTGCCACAAATACTTCCTGTCTGAAATCTGACCCAGCGGCTGGAGCACAAGTCAATTGCCCCAAGAGGTCTCCTAATGGTGTCTGGAGTGCTAGACCCCATCCTGCTCCCCTCAGCTATCACCGTGGCTAGGACCCACCCTCATCTCTTGATGGATATTCTTTCCTCCTTTGGAACAAGACTTCCACTCAGATTCAAACACTAAATGTGTGTGTTTTTGTTAGAAACTTCATAAATGATTCAAAGTGGCTAAGATTTGCGGCTTCCCAAGCGCTAGCAGAGCAATCTGCTCTCTTGAGCATGTCTTACTAGGCATTCTCGCCTTCATTAGGAGACCTCCTTTACTGTGGCTAGGAATCTACTTCCTGTCTCATGACCTCAGGAAATAAATTTCCTTGACTTTCTAAAGCCAAAACGTTTGCCCTCTTTCCTTTGTGTTTATCCCAGGCCTTACCTTACCTTTGTAGAGTGCAATCAACTTTTTTCCTTTTAACTGCCAAAAATTCATTTGATGCTGATAGCTGACTGTGGGGAGAGCTTAAAATAATCTAAAAGGTCAGAAACTTGCTTTTTAAAGGAACAAAACCTTCAATAGGCTGTAGAGGCAGCAGAGATGGAAGGGACCAGAACAATGTACGGCCACCCTGGTCAGGTAAACACCTCTGAGTGCAGCACGCAGTGAGCGTGCCCCTGCGCCATACCAAGCACAGCCCCAGCCTGCACGCTTGATGAGTCTTCCAGCGCGCAATGACAGACCCCACTCCTAGTTCCCCGCCTTCCCTCATTCACCCTTCCCAACAGCCAACAGTGTGAGCAGGCAGGCGAGCCAGTACATGACGATATCACCGGATGGGACAGATTTGGGTCGGCCAAGGTTGCTGCAGTGGCACGGCCCAGGAAAAGCTGGTGGGAAGCACAGCCTTGAGAAGCTGTAGTCCTAGGCTAGCGCTGCAGCATCTAGGCACGAGCGGTAGGGACACCTATTACTATTGCCTTCTTTCTACCTCAAAAGTCAGTACGATGGTGGCCTCTCAGTTTAAGTGGGTAAGCAGCTGTTCTGGCTCTTGCCCTGGCACCCAGAACAGAAGCGTGGAGAAGCAAGATGAGCCTTTTGTCTCCAAGTGGCTTTGGGAGCTCCTCCGGAGGGAAGCTGAGTGCGGTGATGATGAGGCAGGCTGTGAATCAGAGAGAACTGTAGGACTGCTTGCTGAGCTAGAACAGGGCTTGGCCCCAAGGCCATAGGCACAGCCTTGCCGCAGCCCTTGGCTGCAGAGGTTGTGAGCCAGGCTTTTGCTCTGATGGCATTGTGGGGCTGATGGCATGGTGCATTGAGCCCTCCCCGAGGCCTCCATCGTATGGGCAGTAGAGGGTGATCCATGCTCTGTACTCTGGGCCGTTTGCACCTAGGCCCTGCCACGGCTTGCTTGAAGGGGGTTGTGTCCAAGGTCCTCCAGCCCGTAAGAGGAAAACCACATCTTTGTGGAGGGAGGCAGGGAGCGTGGGGTTTCTGTATTCCCTCCTTCCCCTGCCTCAGTCCTACAGAGGTTGTAGTGTGAGCCATTCCTCTAACCCAGCTGCTTCAGCTCTTGGACAAGCAGGAGTCCCTAGCCTCTCCTCTCTAGTACTGCTTACGGAGCAAAGGCCCAACTCTCTGGCAAGCTGAGCCCAGCAATCTTGCCTTTCCCTCTGTCCGGCAGGCCTGACATGCTGACGCTTCTTCCCGCGCCAGCTCTTCTTGGAAGAGGCTGCTATGCAGAAATTGAACCAAAACCTCACAGTGCTCTCCTTAAGTTTGAGAAATGACTGAAGCTGACCATGGCCCGTTGCAGGGCACCTGGCTGCCCCCAAAGGACAGGGTGGCCTTGCCTCCAGCATGGGAGACAGGGTGGGTCAGACAGAACTAGAGTGACACCCTCGCATCTGTGTCTGTCAGAAAATGATTATTACCCCTGTAGCTTAGGTCTGTCCTATGTCACCAAGCCTATTGCACCCCTCTTACTCTTTATGCCTCCCGTGCCCTCACCACTTGCACAGCTAGGCTTGAGTTACATTTGGAGCACCACCATCTGGGCTCGTGCCCCATAGCCCGACCCTCCACTCTAAAGAAGGTCATGAAGTGATTGTACCTAGTACTGTCCCCCCACCACCCTCCTTCCGCAGCAGACTGTGGCATGTGTCCATCTCCTCTCTTTGACGTCTTCCATATTGTACGTTTCCATAGCAATGATCCCTTGGCCTTAACTTTGGAATTTGGAGACTATATGCAAACATGTAAAAAGGCTCATGAGTATGGATGACACTGGAATTTTATAAATTCTAAAATAAAACCTGAAACAGCTTGGAGTGTCATGGAGATTATTTCTACTGGTGGGTTGAGATCTGAGGTAGCCCTTGCTTGGCTGGGTTTAGCACAGTTTGAGGAGTTCCAGCTTGCGTGCCTGAGCCTCTGCTGCGGCAATGCCCTTTGTGAGGTGAGACTCACCCAGCAAGCGGCTGGGTTGAAGGAGGAGGCGAGAGCAGCGCTGGACAGTGGCGACGAGGCACCGACCTGTTTGCACCCAGGGAGGTGGGGCCGGGGGTGCTGCCAGTGTGGGGGAGGAGAGGGGGGCACCAGCCGTTGTCCCTCTTGCTCACCTCCTCTATAATCAGCTTCTCATCTGCCTTCTGCGACTGGCACTGCTGCACAGCGTGCACCAGCTGGGGCCAACCTGCTGCTCTCTAATGGGTGAAGCTTGGCTCAGGGGCTGCTGTGTCGGAGTGTTGCAGCATGCCTCTCACATTCACCTGGTGCCTCCATAGCTTTCCCCCTCCCAACAGCCGCTCAGCCATTCCCGCTGTACCTGCTGGCGCTGGCAGGAGCAAACCCTCCAGCCGTGGCTCCATCCAGTACAGGTGGAGGCAGGAGAAGTGAGAGGCAGCGCAGGAGGCCATAGCCCTGCCTTCACTCACCCCAAGCAGCAAGCGGAGCTGCACTGACCAGCTGTCCAACTCCTGTGGGCAGGCACTGCCCTGCGCTAGCTGAACCCAGCCCAAGGAAGTGGTGTGGTCAGCCTCCTTTAATTCACTCTGTGCCAGGTCATTTACACAGTGGTGGAGTTACCTTGTGGTAATGCCAACGAGCTTGGGCAAACACCCAGAGCCTGCTGTGTCCTGCCATGCATTTAGTAATAGTCATCCCAAAATGCCCGTGTGCCAGCTGGGCAGGGAAGGCACCCCGGCTGCCCTGTGGCTCCAGGCTGGCCTGAGGAGGCAGCCCTTCACTCTCGGGGCCTTGGGTCATGCTGCGGTGCTCAGCTGCTGACAAACTGCTCGGTTTCCCAGTCCCTGCCTGCAGCTGAATCCATGACACTGGCCTTGCTTCTTGTCTCCCGTCTCTCCAAAAGGACCTGAACCACAGAAAAAGGGAGCCGGCGTTTACACTAGTAGGAGCTGCCACAACTCCTCTTGCTTGCCTGTGCCTCTGCAAACATTTAAAACAAAAAAGTCTTTAAAGGAGGAGGCAGAGGAGCTGCCACAGCCCACCTTGTTCTCAGCCAGGGCTTCCTTGGCCAGGTACCGTTCACGCTTCACCTTGACCTCCACGGCCTCAGGAATATCAGGTACCAGCCATGCAATCACACGTCCGATAAAGAAAACCACATGCTGGAAGTGAGCGGGGACATGCAGGTTGGCTGAGGTGGCAGGTCCTCACCCCCCTGCCCCAGCACCATGCTCTGGGCCACCCCACAGGGCTTGGCACCTGGTACCTCGAATGTGATGATGAAGCCCAAGCGTATGGCCAGCAGCTGCCAGTAAGTCAAGGTCAAGTTGCCGTCCCGGTCCCTAAACGCTTTGTATCTGTGGGAGCAAAGTGCAGCTGTTACTGCCTCTGTTTGCTTCACAGCAGGTGTCACCATTGGGCATTGCTGCCGTGGCTCTCTGACCACAGCTCCCAGCACGCGACAGTGCAGCAAAACCAGCCCTTGGCCAGCCTCAGCTGGGACCCAGGCAGCTGCAGGTAGCCCGGCCCCAGGGGACTTTCTCCTTTGCAAAAGTGCCTCCCTCCACAAATGGGGAGCTTTTGCTTCAGCCGCAGGCCAGGCCGGGCAAACAACCCCCCGCATTACCCCACACACAGGCACATTCGGCCCATGCTCAGCCCTGGAAGGAGAGAGAGCCCTGGGGACCTGAGGAAAACGGGTGCACAACCTGGACCTAGCTAAAGGCTGCTGTGCTAAGCAAAACATTTGCTGTGGTGGTGGCAGAGAAAAGCAAATCCAAGCCTCAGCAAGTGAGGAGAGGAGCCAGATGGGGCAGAAGGGGGGCTCCCACCTGCATGTGGTGTTGCTCTGCCGGACAAAGCCCCACGGTGCATACGCCAAGGTGAAGTTCACATAGCCGTGCAGGCTGCTGTCATGGATGTACTCGTAGTACATGCGGGGCAGGAAATCAGAGGTGAAGGCGATGAGGAAGGCCTGGGAGCAAAGGGATGTGCTGCAGCAGATCCCAGAGCTGGGGGACGCCCCAACCCCACTGGCAGGACCTCCTCCATGCCCTGTGCTCCTGAGGTGGCCTTCCGCCTCTCCTTGCCCTCAGCCTAACAAACCAGACACGAACGCTGCTCGATCTTAGCAACTCACTGCTCATGGTGCTGTGTCCTGCTCTCACTCCTCAGTTAAACCCAAGCAGGGCTGCACACCCCAGAGAGTGACAGCTTCCCACCACCCATGGCTGGAGCTGCACCTTCTGCAAAGGTGGACCCACCCCAGGCATTGCAGCTCCTCTCGTCACTCACCATCCTGCAGCAGCCAAACAAATTTTTCCCTCCTAATTCCCCAATGCTGCTTGCAGCTCCCTCACCACCCGCCTGCCTGCCCAGCGTACATTGCTGATGATGGCCAGGTGAGTGATGGTCTCCAGGATGGAGAACCAGATGCCAATGCCCTCCGCCCGCTCGGCCACAGGCCGCCGGTAGTCACAGACGAACTTTTGGGCATCCAGGCGGATCTCCACCCAGTTGTTGAGCAGGGCGAAGAGGGGTGCCAGGGGACAGGCCGCCACAAAGATGGTGATGAAGCCAAACTGCAGGACTGGGAGGAAGAGGAGGAGGAGCAGGGAGGGACAAGCTGAGAGTCAGCAGCAGCTGCGGTATCGCCCAGCCCTATCCCATGGGCAGCGGGGCAGCCCTTCTCCCTCCAGCACCAATGGGCTGCTCAGGGCGAAAGCTCCTGCAGCTGGTCCCTTCCTCCAGGGAGCTCCTGCAGCTCTCTGGCTTTCCTCTCCTCACTGGCTTTCTCTCTCCTAGTGCTTCAGCCCTCCCCACCCCAAGGCCAGTCCCTACCCATCTCCAGGTACTCGTCAAACAGCCCCTCGAACACCAGCAGCTGATGGTCCATCACCCAGGGCGCCTGCTCCACCAGGACCGACTCCCCCTCCTCACCCGCCTTCTTGGTGGAGAGGAGCTTGTGCTTGTGCCACCAGCACTTCAGCTTTCTGGGGAGACAAGAGGGGCCGTATCCCCTGCTGCAGCCAGCCGGCACTGCTCAATGCCCCTTTGGTGGAGCCCCAAAGCCCCCACACTGCACAGGCTTGGGGGCACGCGATGGCCCTGGCAAGCCGTGTACTCACGGGATGGCCAACTCCTGCATGTTGTTGATGATCTGCTTCCCCACCATGATGACCAGCAGCTCCTGTGCCAACTCAATGAAGCATCCACCTGGGCTGCACTGTGGGGAGAGAGGGACCCTCAGCCTGCTGGGTCCAGCACACAGGGATGGGAGGACCCCAAGCACAGGAAGGCACCCCTGCAGCACGCACTGGCTGGGGCAGCAGGCATGGTGTCTCTCCCACCCAGCACTCACCTCCTCATTGCGGACCCCCAGAAAGCTCAGGTAGTTCCCAGGGTAGCCAACAAACCTGCAAGAGCCATAGCAGAGCCACAAGTGGGGACCCCAGGTGCTGAGCCCAAGGATGTGTCCAGAGTGGCCCCGGGGAAGGAAGGGCTTTTTCTGGTCCACCCAGAGCCCTCTTCTCCCTTGCCAAGGGGGACAAAATGGCTGGCAGTGGGTGCCTCTGATGGAGAGGGTCCTCCAGTCCCAGACTGGGACCAGCTGCACCAGTTAGCCCACAGCAGGCTGGCATTGCCCTCATTCCCAGGTGTCCCGTGGCCCTGTGAGGGCTCCCGCTCTCTGGTGGGACCACTCCCCGCTGCCGCGGTACTCCTTGCCGATGACAGCAGGAACACTCCCCAGCCACAAAGCCCAGAGGCCACAGGGGCTGCAGGAGATGGGGAAGACCCCTGCTCCCTGCAAAGGCCTTACTTGCCCTTGAAGAAGGCGATGTAAATGGGAGATGAGTAGAAGGTGACAAACTGGAAGACGAACACTTTGAAGGTGAAGGCATCCTCATACTTGGTCTGGGTGCGGTGCATCTCTGCCAGGGGGAAGCACAGGGATGTGGCCCTACACCATTCCAGGGTGCTCTTCCACATCATCACGGAAGTCACCTCACATTGCTCAACTCTAACCAACCCCAGGCAGTCCAGGGTCCCCAAACTGAAGTACCCATGAAGGCACCTACCGCTCGTCCAGAGCCTGGAGACACCCATCTGCTTTGTACCAAAAATAATCTTCCTCTACTCAGTACAAACAGGCTTTGTGTCTCATTAAATAAAACAAAAACATCCCACCTGCTTTTCTCCCTAAGACCTCAAAAGTCAACTTGACTATTTTCATTGAAAACCTCCAGAAAAGCTCAAGCAGAAGTTAAGCCCTACACTTTTTTTTTTTCCTGCTGCCAAAACACTTTTCACTGAAGATCCTATTTTCCCAGCTCTCCTCTCCTCCATAAGCCATCATCCTCCTGCATGTCAGCCAGCCTTTCCCCTGGGGCTGTGGACAGAGCTTACGTCCCAGCAGCAAGCTCACTGGGTTTGGTGCTCTGACCTTACTGACCACTCCCTCCCATCACCATCCAGCTTGCAGGACCCTCACCAACTTACCCCACCTGGTGAGAAAATGAGCCAGGGAAATATAGATCTTGGAGAGGATGAGGATGAAGATGAGGTTCACCACTGAGCCAGTGATGCTGGCGATGCGGGATGCCTACAGGGAGAAGCAACATGCAGAGAACAGAGGGTGGCGAGCAAGCCCAGCAAGTGAAGCAGGTCCAGGAGTGGCTCTGGCCACCTCTTACCGAAGCCACAAACCAGAAGTACCCCGAGTTGGAGAGGAGGATGGCAACCACTGCCCGGTAGAGGATAATGGAGACCACGAACATCACGACCACAGCAATCTGCAAACACAGCGCATGGGGTATGAGAAGGAAAACACGGTTAACCCAGGGCACTACAGGTCCCAGGGGAGCTCTGAGGCAGGCAGCTGAGCCTGGGTGCAGCGGGGTGCTGGCTGAGCCAGTGGAGAGCCACAGGTTCCACCATGGGCCAGGGACATCCACGTTCATCCCCAGCTTAACCCATGCTCTTACCCCAAACTGATCTCATCCCATCATGTCCTGCTGCTCCGGGACGGACACTGGGCAGATGCTGCTCCAGTCCCCACAATCTTACCATCATTATAATGACCATTGAACCAGCTAAAATCCGATGGAGGCGGCTGCGCTTGGGGAAATACGGCTCCTCCACCCCCGTTATAGGGTTTATTATCGTCATGGGGGCCATGGCTGTGAACTGGGGCCGTGGCCGCTCCTGGGAAAGAGGGGGAAAGGCATCAGGGGTGCCCAGTGGCTTTGGTCTGTGCCATTTTGGGAGGTGCTGCAGAGGGCCAGGCCCCACCTCAATGTCCTCAAACTCGGAGCAGTCCCAGTGGTGAGCCAGGGATGCATTGGTCCGCTTCCAGAATTCCAGGAACAGCACTGCCCACAGGGACATGAAGATGCTGAAGAAGATGGTCCCACCATGGTCAAAGAGCCGTCCTGCCTGTGGGCAGAGTGGGGCTGAGGGATGGGCAGGAGACCAGGCAGGGCAGCAGGGGCTGCTCTCTGCACAGCTGCCATGGTGAGTGAGCCGAGGGGCAGGAGGTGAGGGAAGGTGGAAGCGGTCATCTGGGAGCCTTTGCTGGGGAGGGAGGGGTGGGAAGATGGGTGGGAGAGGAAGCACCAGGGCAGCAGGGACTAAGGCAGGGAGGTGAACTGGAATGACATGGGCTAATGTTGGGATGGACATCTCAACCCTGGCCCCGAGCTGCCCTCCAGGACCTCACCATGAACATGCTGCAGATTTTGGAGAGCTGCCAGTAGGGACAGGTCTTGCAGAGGGGACACATCCAGTACTGCTCTTTGCTCATGCAGATCTCCTGCCTATAGGCAAGGAAGGAGCAGCCAGCAGCCTGCTGGGGCTTGGCTTTTCCCACTGGTCCCCATTCACTGGCACTTTTGCACCGAGTGCTGCAGCCAAGCCCCGGCAGCCAGCCAGTGCCAGCCCACTGGGGTACAGGCACCACCCTGCCCTCCTCCCTGTCGCCCCAGGCACAAAGGAAGCACAGCCCCGGGGAAAGGGCCAGCAGGGAGGTCGAGGCACTTACGAAGGTACGTCATTGAATATCAGGAAAATGCCTGCGATGAACACCACTGTCCCCACCACCGCAGCAGGCAAGAGCCATCCCGTGTAGAAGCCTGGAGGCAGTGGGAACGGGGAGTGTGAGTCCTGCAGGCCTCCAACCACCGAGGATGACCCCTGCCCAAGCCCAGCATAGCACCAGCCTAAAACTGCACAGGGTTTAGAGGACATGAGCACGGACCCAGGGCAAAGTACCTGTCAGGCTCTAGCTAGTCTCTTTAGGACACATGGGGCACAGCTCGTGGTGCCACCACTCATCACCTTTGAAATGGAGAGCATCCTGGGGCAGAGCTGCATTTGCATCTGGGGGTAGCCGGGAGCTGCTGCCTGCTGCCAGCACCCCCTTACCCCGCTCCACGAGGCTGACGGAGCCATTGCCTGGGAGAGCCGGGAGCTGCTCTGGAGCAGGCAGGACTCACCCAGCCAGGCGAAGTAGAAAGCAACCTTCTCCCCAAAGTACTTTCGCACGTGATCCAGTGGCTGGTACTTGTTCCACTTCCCCCAGCTGGCCCAGTACTGGAAAAGGACTTGGCGCTGGCTGAGGCTGCCGGCAGCCAGCTCCTCCGGCCGGAGCTTGTAGGGACCCTGCAGGGAGAGGCAGGGGGTGGGCGAGGGGCTGCTCAGGGGTCTAGGGCTGGTGGTGGGGTGGCTCCATGGGGGACAGTGGTGTCTTGCCTCGTGCAGCGGGAAGGCGGCGGTGAAGACATTCTCTCTCAGCAGCTGATCCACCCCCACCTCCCGCTCCCTGGAGTGTCCATACTGTGTCGTGGCCAGGATCTCGTAGAGCTGCCAGAGCAATGCCAGGAGGGGTGAGGGGGGTGCAGCCATTCCCTGTGACAGGGAGGGGGGGTCCCCACCGCCAGTCGGCTTTTTGGCTACCAGCTCCAAGCCTTATTCCCAGATGCTGAATGGCAGGAGGAGGTTTTCCACCCAAGCCTTTTAATCCCCTCTGGAGTTATTAGCACACAGCAACCCAGTCAGGGAGCTTTGAGACTGTGACAACACATGACAACACACCCGCTCACAGCACTTCTCCCTCAGACCCTGCAGCCCAGGAAAGAGGGGCCACAGCAGCCCCGGCACTCACAATTTGGTGCCGCTGGGTGGTGGAGAAGAAGGTGTCCTGCTCATCACTCCCCAGGAACCTGGAAGAGCACGGAGGAGCAGCTCAGCAGAGGCTGGTGCTCACTGGGGGGGTGCCGCACCCCCTCCCCGCTGTGCCTGCCAGCTGGGGACCACCTCCTGGCATGGTCCTTCCTGTGGCACTCACCAGTGCAGCTTGTTGGCCTTGAAGGGGCAGGTGTAGTAGTCCAGCGGCAAGTTGGGAACCTCCTGGGCCATCAGGTTGGGGATGCCCAGCTGCTGCAGCACACTGGCTGACCAGTTGGAGGTCTGTCTGGGCAGCGCCTGCATGGGCAGCGGAAATGTCTCAGGAGGAGGGAGAGGGAGCAAGATGGCAGCCAAACTGGGGGGGAAATAGTGCCTGGCCTGTGCCGAACGTGGCAGCCTGTTCTTCAAGGGCCAAGGAAAGAGGGGATGTGGCACTGCAGGAGAAGTTCAGAAGGGGAACGAGGTGGGATCCCATAACTGTGCATGGGACAAGACTGGTGACTGGGAACTGCTGGGTCCATGGGAAAGCGAGAAGGCTGCAAACCCCATCAGAGACCTGCAGAAAGCAGCTGCCCAGGCTGTCACCCAGAGTGGGGTACTCAGGAGTCCTGGGCACCGCAGGCCCTCACCTGCAGTGGCACACGGAGCTGGAGCTCCTCAGCATAGTAGCAGAGCACACTCCAGGGTGCGCTTAGCAGCAGGTAATGCACCACCTTCTTCTCCACACGGGTCATGTGCTGTTGGGAGAAGAGGACCCCAGCAGAGATGAAGCTGCTGGCACCAGTACAGTTCCCAGCAGGAGGCACCGGGGTGACTCCATGCTGGTGTGGATCAGCCCAGCAGAGCTGACCAAGTGGAGAAGAGCACAAGCACATTCCATCCCATGCTCCAGTTTGGTTGCCTGCAAGCCCGGGCTCCCCTCCTGTGCAAGGGCCCCCACAGTGTGGCATCCCGATTCACAGAGCAAGGCTGCAGTTATCACAGTGGGGTAGGAATTTGAGGTCAGGTCCCCAGGTACCTTTTCCATGCGGATTCCAGCAGCATGAAGCTTGTCCAGAAACTTCTTCCGCCAGGTCCTGTGGATGGTGGCAGATGTCTTCAGCAAGTCCCCCTTCTCGCGCTTGTCCTGCTGCCTGCTCAGCTCCCAGAGGACAGTTTCCCACACCAGGACAAAGTCTGTGGCAAGGAAAGGGGGCTCATGCCCACCCCATGGCCGGGAAGCGCAGCAGATCCCAGGACCATCCCCATCCCGTGTGTCCCTCTCTTGCAGGACACCGTGCTCTCGTGGGGCTGGGTGTCATCTTGTGAGTAAAACAAGGAGTCGAGGGGAGGACATGCTTGGTCTGGAAGGGGTTGCCAGCCACCTTGCTTGGGTGTTTCTAGCATGGGAGGCAGGATGCCAGAAGGCCCTTTTAACATGAATTGAGGACTGTGGCCATCTTGCAGAAGGGAAAGGCTCAAGCACCTGAGCAGGGCAGTGCCTGCCAGGGCTTGCAGGAGGTCTGATGCCCTCTGCACTGCAGTACAGACCAGCTGCAGTCAGCAGGACCTGCTGCTGCCAGCTCCAGCCATGGAGCCTGGGGCTTTCCCCATCCTCCTCAACACAGCGGGCCCCATCCAGGCCCAGCCTTAAAACCAGGGTAGAAAGGAACCGACCTGAAAGACTATCCTTTCTCCCTCACCTATCCTTGTACAGCCATCACTGAAGACGTTGGCTGTGCTTTTCTGGTCCGGGGCTGTGTCGCTGGGCTGGAAGTGAGGCATAAGGAGCGATGAGAGCAGCAATTCCCCAGGCACCTCGACTGTGCAGAGGACAGACTGCAGCCACCCACCTGGGGGATTTTGATGACCTCCTCACTCAGACTGCCGTAGTGAGAGCCTCTGCCATCCTGCCTCACCAGGCTGCAGTGGGGATTGTCCGTGTTCCTCTTCTGCTGCATGGCAAACCTTCATGCCCCTTCCTTCTGGTGCTGAGAAGCAGACCCAGGCAATTGCAGCCACCCTACAGCCCCACCACCTCTCCCGGCAGTGCCGGAGCCCCAGCATTGGTGATGTGGCTGGCCTCGCTCCCTTCTCTGACAGCCCTTCAGCTCCTGCCCACGTGTTGAGGCCTGGGACCCTGCTCTGCCTACCATCAGGAATGCTTCCAGGTGGAAAACAAGGAAACACGAGTGGTCAGTGGTCTTCTGCAGTGCCCTCCCTTCACACCACCACCTAGAGTCCCTCCAAGTGTCCCTCTCCTCTACCACCTCAGCCAAAGACACGGTGGTGAACACCCACACCCCTTCACACATCATTCCTCAACGGTCAGCTCTGTCACTGTGGGAAAGGACTTTCCACCACCCTCCCCACGGGGCGACCCAGCTCAAAGTCATGTCCACCAGCACATGTGATCCGGTGAAGGAGAAGCCAGGGACATCCTCTCCCCTCCAGAAACAGGGTCCAGTCCATGCCCAAGCACTCCACATCCAAAAGCTGTGGCAAACTGAGCTCCCCCTCAGCTGTCAGTTTTGGAACTGGAAACACCTCAAGAAGCTGAGGTAGGAGATGGGAATCTCATACAATGGCTGACACCAGCTCAGACACATA
This sequence comes from Anhinga rufa, assembly GCA_013400875.1. NCBI lineage: Eukaryota > Metazoa > Chordata > Aves > Suliformes > Anhingidae > Anhinga > Anhinga rufa. The sequence continues at coordinate 11,257 of VZTV01117665.1, read as the reverse complement.
GGAGTTGAATAATGAGCTGGCAAGATGCCTTCTGCAGAGGTGGGGGGGGGACCAGGAGGGCATTACAGCCACATAAGTGGCAGCCAGGCAGGGAGGACATCACGCATGCAGCGAAAGGAAGTTCTTCTCCTCCAGTGCATCCTCCACCTAAAAAAGGAGCCCGTGAACCTCTGTGTGTCCTTCATTAACATATTTTGTTATTGTGAAGACCTTTACTGATCAGGGGCAAGAGCTGCTGGTTCACTTTTGTCCTCCTCAAGTCAGACGTTTGTGTTTTAGCTCACTTGGTGATTGCACTCCAAAGATGCTGGATAAAAGCCGCCAGCAGCACTGCCAACAGCAAGGACTATGTGTCAACCAAGGGAAACAGCTCTGTCAGTAACACAGCAGGGTAAATGTGTTCCCATTTCTCCAAATCTTTATGGTGGGGCTGGCCCGGTTCATTACCACCATCACATGATGCACCCACAGCCATGGCCTTTTACGCTGTGGCTCCAAGTTCGCCGCTAACCAGTGAGGAAATGAAGCTGGCCTTTCTTATGACGTCAGGTTGCTCCTCTGAAACAATGATGTGGCTTTTCATCATTACTTTCAAGACATGTGGTGTAAAAGAGGAAACACCAGACAGCCTCAGTTTCTCAAATCACCACGTGCCCCTGGCCAAAAGCAAGGCGGGCGAAACATCCCTTCGCAGAAGCCATGGGCAACCTGCACCAGCAGAGCTCTTGTGATACAAGAGCTTCTTCTGGGCATCAGTGGAGCAGGAGGAAGACATCCACTAAATGCACCTAAAAGCATTAGAAACCCATTCCTCAAAGCAAGGAAGTAATGGGAACGAGCTGGGTCTCTTACTCCTACAGTAAGGACTGGTTAGTGTGGAGATAAAATGTGCTCAGTCCGTGAAGAGGTGTAAAGCTGCCACGAAGAGCCCGAGTTTCTGAATGTTGCATGACCCAAAATGTCCCCATCCAGGCTCTTCAAAAAGGCCGAGCCCCTCTTGGGAAGGCAGCCCTGTGACCACACTGTGACAACCCACCAGGCACCTGCTGAACAGCACGAGGCAGCCAGCAAGAGATGAAGATGTGCCTGGGATCGCAGTGAACATCGTCAGTCATGCTGGGAGGACATGCTGGGGGCCTGGAAAACCAGGAAGGTGCCCAGGAATAGGGGCAGAGCCCCACTGGGCTGGGCAGAGGCACCAGTGCCAACCTCCACCCAATTCCCTTCCAGCACCTCAGTCCCCCAGGCACCTTCGGCCAAACCCCTCTCAAATTCCACACCTTGGGCCAAATTCTAGCTTCATTTATACCCTTTGCAGCATCTACCAAGTCAAAGGCGTTGCTAGTTAGCACTGAATTTTGCTTGGTTTGGGTCCTGTGACCTTTCAAAGCCCTGGTCAGACTAGCCGGGAAGGCTGGGGTGATATGCCAAGTGCAAAATCTCCTTGAGGAAACACACCTGTGTCCTAAAAATCTCTAGGCTGATCTACCCCCTAAAAATCCTCTGTCACACCCACAAGTCCTTCTGACATCTGGAGCACATGGGCACACATCTCTGCTGAGCAAGCGACTCCGGACCTAGCTCTCCAGCTCCTTTGGGAGCAGTATATGGTCACTGCTCCTAGCAGATGCGATAAAAACTTCAGCCAATCCCCATGACAGCCCAAGGAACAGGTTCCTCCGAGCCCTGCTTTGGAGCTGGAGGGCGAGCGTGGGGGGAAGCAGCGGCAAGGACTGGTGCCGACTGAGAAGCCAGATGAAGGCACAGGGGGTTCCCACATGCCGCTCCACTCCGGCAGCTCCCAGTGAGATCCTGGCCCCGGCAGGACCCCAAACCCGCAGCTTTTCTACCATACCTGCTGTCAGGGCCCCTGCCTGCTTGTTACTCCCACGGCGCCGGATCCGAGCACTGGCACGGCACAGGGCGAAGGAGTCCTCCCGCCCTACTGCTATGCTTCACCTGCTGCTCCCCGGGTGGGGAGAGAGTAGGAAGTGACACCCCATTGCTCTAACCCAGCGGTTAGCTGCTTCCTGCCTTGGGCAACACCAGGCTCTCTTCGAGACAGGAGATAGAGCTCCAGGGAAGGAGGAGGAGGGGAAAACGGGTTTGCAAGTACCTTCCTTGTTTGCAGGCACCTTCCTTGGAGCAGCCTGTCGCAGGCCCTGCCTTTGTTTGAGCTGGAGGTGGGGACCTGAACCGGCCCTAAGCAAACAAGGTTCAGTGGAGCTCGGGGGCTACATGTGCAACAAGCCATGGAGAGGCAGTGAGGGGCAGCCAGTCCCCCCCTGCACCCCGGAGGGTACAGTGCCTGGCCAAGGCACGAGGATTTTGGGGCACCAGGGAAACTTTAAGCACCGTGCTCACCTCACACCCACAAGAGAAGTTTCTGCTGGTTTTTGCAACTTAGGGGAGGGAAGAAGAAAAACCCAGCTCTGTTTTACCTCCCAGGTGCTGCCAACCAAGGGGCGCAGCGCCAGGGGACGGCATAGGTGTGCAGCAGCGATGGCCTCTCGCAGCCGAGACACTGCTTTTACAGTTGCCAGGGCAAGCTCACAGAGCTGGGGCAGGGGGCTCAAAGCAACTCATCCCACCAAACACACAACGCCTTCAGCAGGACGAGGTGAATCACCCCAGTTCGGTGACATGGTGGGGTGTAGCTCCCCCCATCCCAGCCCAGCATCACCCCACCACCTCCAGCAGCTTCTGTGGCATCACACTCTGCAGCAGAGCTGTGCTGGATGAGCAAAAGCAACACAGCCTGTGCAGGGAACCTCCAAAAGCTTCCACAGGGCCACGTTGTCCTGCTTAATACTACCCGTCTTCTGCTGAAGAAGAAGGGATTCAGTCCCACTCTTTCAAAGACTCAAAATCCACATCAAATCAGAAGGAATCAAAGTACCACCAAGAGCAAATTTTCAAACACCTCTCCCATTTTTTTCTTGTTATAGTTCTCTGTGACTGGGCAGCAGGATGGAACGCAGCTCTAATGGGTGGTGGCCCACCGAAACCTTTGAAGCTGATGAGCAGTGACCAGCACATTAGCTAACACCAACACCCCGTCCCTATTGGCTCTGATCCAACCCCTAACAGAGGGAAGGGATCCACTTCCTTAAAAAACAGCCAAAATTTGCATTATTTTGCCAGAGAACTTGTAAACCTACCCATCCCTCAAACAGCTTTCTTATTTAAAATACACTTTTCCTTTCTATGTTCCTCTGCAAGCACTATGGACCATGTGGGAAATGTCTCCCAGATACCTCATGGGTTCATTGGACAGAAAGTTCCTAACAGCTGACAGGCACAGAAATCCCCCCTGTGCCTGCTGCAGACCCGCTCACTCAACCCTTCTCCCAGCCAAGTACACACCGAAACACCCCCCAGCCCAGCCCAGCCGGGGCAGCAGCTGCTCCCCTGGACTGGTGTCAGGTGACACAACTGTCAGACAAACACAGCAGCAGATGGCACATCCTTCCAGGGAGGTTTTTCCAGCCACTGGAGGTATGAAGTTCAATTGCCCAGATCAAACATGGGTGTGGAGGGACATCAATGCCAAATCACCATATTTAGTGGAAGCAGGACATGATGCATATAATTTCCTGTGTGCAAACACCATCTGTTACAAAGTGCCACCAAACCCTTCCTTTGCTGACCAATAGCATTAATATAGTTAATATATTACTATCAGTTGTATTCATTTAATATTAATAATAAGCAAATGATGCTGAGACAATGCCAAATACATTGGCCACAGAAGAGTCCTGACTAATTCTTAAATACTGCAAGAGGCTGTATTTGCAAAAGCCCTTAGGGACCCCTATCACAAGTAAAGCCTGCTCCAGCGGGCACTGACAGCTTGAAGATGACAGCTGTCACTCAGCAGGTCAAATAACTAATGGCAGATAGATGTACAGCAGTGAAACAAGCGGCAGCTTTCACTACACAGGAATCTCGCTGTCTCCTCCCACATCAGTACAAAGTCCATCTGAGCCCCTTGTAGAGAGCTATGTCTTTCTCCTCGCCGGATTCATGGTGTCAAAACCCCAGTGCAAGCCTGTGGCATTCCGGGGCTTTATTGTGGGTTTCTACCAAGGGACCTTGACAGCATTTGTAACATGAAGGACATGTTTGAAGTCATACTGGATCAATGGCTCCCTCTTAAGAGTAGATCCACTCATTTTCAATAAAACCCAGAACATCCATCGAGTCAGCTTCACTTCAGGCACCAGAGATGTTCAATACGACCAGCAGGGAGCTGCAGGCCCCATCCAGCACTCCCCTATTCCAGAAGGGATGGGGAAGCACTTCCTTAAGTGGAATCCACAGCCCCTCTCATCTCCTTTTAACCCCTTTTCCACCTTGGCCTACAGCACTACATTTAAACACAGCAGCCCTATCACTAGCAGCTCCATGAAGCAGCTCATTCAGGTACATACATCCCCACACCACTTTCATACCTCACGCTATTTGTCCTCAATCCTATAATAAGTTTGTAACTGTGTTTAAAGAAACATAAGAATTGCTATGGAAAGGCTAACCCTTCCCCCCCAAGAGTTTTACAAGCTAGTATTTAGCACTGACTCGCACCCAATAACCCAGATGACCATCTTTATCAGATTTTTCCCCATGCCAACACCATCACTGACTTTTCACATTTTTGCAGGCCACTGCTGAGCCTGGATCTGGAAAAAGCGATGTTTGCAAGGACGTTACTAACCTGAAGGTGTGTCACAAAGTCAACAAAAGCCAGGAAGTGGCTCCAAGCAGCTTCAGTCTGTGGCAAACAATTTCTGCCAAAACCTCCTACATAAATAACAGATGCAAGCACAAGGAAGTCTCTTGTGTTAAGGTTTAATAATAATAACAACAACAACATTTCAAAAACAATGAGTGCATTGTACACAAGATCTGGCATTCAGTGCTTTTTATTGACCATTTGCTCTGCGAGTGTCAGTGTACTGAAGACCTGGGGAGTGGTAAGTGGATAAAAAACCCTGTTGGGACATTTCTGCAAGGAGGGCAGGAGAGAGGAGGCAGCAGGAGGTTCAGAATCGAACAAATGTGGCATCAATCTGCCGGACAGTCGGGAGGGCCAGCATGATTTTGCGCCGGTACTGGGGATCCTTCTGCAAGGGGTTTCGCTCCAGATATACAGTTTCCAAGTTCTTCGCTCCTTTCAGTTCATCCAGGTCGCTCCAGCTCTCGACGAGATTATCATTCATCTGCAGAGCACACATAGGCACACTCACACAAATAGATACTCCCAAACTAAGCCGGGTTAGCGGGAACCTGGCCACGCCGACACTGTTCAGGAGGATTACCGCTACCCAGTGGCAGTAACGCTGTAGTCTTCAGGCACATAGAAGACCCTGCCTACATGATCCTTCTCCCCCTGGCACCTCTTGAGATGTGCTTCCCTGTCTCACACTCCAGGCCTTGCTAACCATCTCCAGCTTCCCATGCTGTCCTGGGTTGCCAGTCAAATGCTCAACCCTTCTGACAGCACATCCCATCCAACAAGTATGCTGGGAAAGACCCAGCAAGACACTGACACAGCCTCTTTATACAGTATCCCAGCCCATATACTGTTCATTTAAGGGTTGGAAATCTTTATGTCAAGATTTTCTTCCACTGTGACATCTATCTTTAATTCCATGACTTCCCAGGAAACATTAAAAAAGGTCCCAAACTGATGTGAAAAGTAACATTTTCCTCTCCCCTTTACATCACTTGCTCACAAAAACTGCTTCCGCACTCTGGATAAAGCACCAAGCTCTCAATTCGGGCTTTCCTCCTGTCAGCATGGGAGCTGCCTCACAGCTGGCACTGCAAAGGAATTCCCATGCAAGGGGATGAACACTTCAACCGCCTGGTAAGGAAGCAAAGCGTGCAAGGTGGCCACATGCTGTCCGACCTAGAGACTTCCCTGTCTCGAGGTCGAGGGAGGGGATTGTCCCGCTCTGCTCTGCACTGGGGCGACCTCACCTCAAGCGCTGGGTGCAGTTTTGGGCACCACAGTGCATTAAGGATATAAAGCTACTAGAGAGTGTCCAGAGGAGGGCACGGAGTTGGTGAAGGGTTTAGAGGAGAAACCGTACAAGGAGCAGCTAAAGTCAGTTGTTTTTTTCAGCCTGGAGAAGAGGAGGCTGAGGGCAGAGCTCATGGCAGGCTGCAGCTTCCTCACAAGGGGAGGAGGAGGAGGGGCAGGTGCTGATCTCTTCTCTCTGGTGACCAACGCCAGGACCCCAGGGAATGGCAGGAAGATGTGCCAGGGGAGGGTTAGGTTGGGTATTAGGAGAAGGCTCTTCCCCCAGAGGGTGGTGGAGCACTGGAACAGGCTCCCCAGGGAGGCAGTCACAGCACCCAGCGTGGCGATGTTCAAGCACTTGGATAATGCCCTCAGAGAAATGGTGTGAATTTGGGGTTGTCCTGTGCAGGGACAGGAGCTGGACTCGATGATCCTTGAGGGTCCCTTCCAACTCAGGACATTTTATGACTTCAGCCACCCTTTGGTTTTAGATACAGAAGCAGCTACTACAGCAATACCATCTCTAAAAAAAAAATTTTGAAGATCAATGGATTGGCTCTGGCCCCCCTCAGCAACTGTTCTTCCTTGCATCAGGTACCCAGGGTAAACTGGAAGTTTTGTGCACCCTGTTTGCTGCATGACAGATAAGCAGCTCTATTTTTTCCAGTTGCCTCCCTCCAGCTAGTTCAGTGAAAGAAAACTGCTTAATCATTGGGACTGCCAGTGTTCCAACTGAAGATGGCTTTGTAGTTAAGACCCTGGATTAAGATTCTGAAGAAAACCTGCTATCTCCTTCATTCAGCTACAGCTCATCACAATATTACTTCAGCCACTCATCACAACATCACTTGACCTTCAGATGTCTCTGTCCCTTGGCTGGGGAGGTACTGGGAAACTGTTAGAAGATTCCCACAGTATCTGGGATTTGAAATTCTGCTTCCTTAAGGTGTTAAAGTACTTTGCTATGTGGCTTCAACTCTATGGTCAGTGAAAGAATATAAATTAGTAGATTTAACACTTGTTCACATCAAAGAAAATTCTGCCCGGCTTTTTATCAAAAAGCACATAACCTTTATTTAAAAAACAGTGTCTAAGAGGAAAAAAGCCAGGAGGGCATTTTCCAAGTTCAGCTAACAGATCTTGGCCAATACTCTGCTTTGACAAAGGACTCTTTAAACACACTAGTGTTCTTGCAAAGGCCGTCCAATGAGGTTAGGATCTTCCCTTTACCTTTTGTAAAATAAGTGGAAACAGCTTTGTAATGCCTTCTTCTATACGCAAAGCCACAGCAAAGAGGGAAGACTGAGGAAACTGCAAAGGGTCACGACAGGTCTGTCTCATTTTTACCATCCAAAAGATGTCATGTTCAGCAAGCTTCTCAGCTTCTGTTATTTGAAGAGTTCTTTACAGAATAGGCATGGCCAGAAAACACCACTGTGTCTACTAAGGCACACTGCAAGATGAGGAAAATGGTCCAAGAAGCCTCAATTACAGGCTCTAGCTTGGTTTCATTTGCAGTTGCTTTCCACTCGTTTTATCTCAGCCTCTGCCCAAGAGTTTAAATAACTGAACTTCAAATGACAGACATGAAGCAGCACAACTCATTCTCAGCCTTGACATGCAGAAGCTCTACAAAAGCTAAAGCGCTGCTTCTTTCCCCAAACATGAGCCAATTTGTACACAGCTCCCTCCAACATGGCAGGGTAATGATATTTCAGGAGGGGGCATCTCTGCATATTTCCTGACCAGACTTATGAATGACAAGTGGCTTAGCTATTTGTGGTGCCACAAAGAAAGAGAAGCAACCCTAAACAGTTATCTACCCCACAGGAATGGAATTAACCCAGAAGATGGTTTCATTTTCTTCATCTTTATAATGACACGAACATATTGACTCTGCTCTAAACAGGTGCTGTGCTCTGGTGCAGTGGTGAGACAGTATCAGCTTCTCCTATTACACTGTCATGCTCACTTAAAGAAAGATATGGTCTGCAAAAACAGGGCACAGTAAGGCTGTTTCATAACCATCACAAGCATGAAGGCAGGGCCTGTTTCCTAGGTAGAGGCAGGCTCGTTACCACTAAGCAAAGCCCTGCAAAAATTTTTTTAAGCTCAGTTCTTTCCTTTGGGGAAATCATCATACTCCATCCATGCAGACTGTCAAGATCTTAAAGCTGGTCACCAGAAGTTTACTCCAAGACTTACATGTACACCACCCTCCCACAGCTCCCCATCAGAAGGGTTTCTTTCACCGTTGTACAGACATTTCAGGAAACAGCTCCAGCCTGCACTTACCCAGAATTCCTGCAGCTCTGTTAGATGACTGATATTTTCAATCTTCTTGATTCTGTTGGATGCAATGTCCAGCATTGTGAGTTTGTTCTAGACAAGCAAACACAAAAGTATTAGACCAGATTTCCTTTCATCTTCTCTGTCCCACTTTTTTCAGGCCCAGAGCTGGAAACTGTCAGAAGCAAAGATACATTATTGCCAGCTGCTTACACGCAGCACAAGAACTCTCACTGCCTAAATATAGCAAGGAAAATTGGTTTTAATTAAGCCGGGTGTCCTGGTTTCAGCTGAGATAGAGTCAATTTTCTTCCTAGTAGCTGGTATAGTGTTGTGTTTTGGTTTTAGGATGAGAATGATGTTGATAACACACCGATGTTTTAGTTATTCCTAAGTAGTGCTTACACTAGTCAAGGACCTTTCAGCTTCCCATGCTCTGCCAGGTGCATAAGAAGCCAGGAGGGGGCACAGCCACAACAGCTGACCCAAACTGGCCAAAGGGATATTCCATACTGTACAACATCACGCCCAGTATACAAACTGGGGGAAAGCTGGCTGGCGGAGTCCACTGCTCACGGACAGGCTGGGCATTGATCGGTTGGTGGTGAGCAACTGTTTCATTTGCATCACTTGTCTTTCTTTGGTTATTTTTCTCTCTTTTTATTATTTTCCTTTTCATTACAATTTATTATTATCACTACTACTATTATTATTATATCTTATTTCAATTATTAAACTCTTCTTACCTCAACCACATGTTTTTTCACTTTTACTCTTCTGATTCTCTCCCCCATCCCACCAGGATGGGGGCAGTGAGTGAGTTGCTGTGTGGTGCTTAGTCACTGGCTGGCGTTAAACCACAACACTGGGTTACTGACCTCCCAGGAGCCATGTGACAGAAATGAAAGCAGTTACTGGCCAGCTGGCAATTGCCAGCGAAGGGCTCCTAAAAAGTGAGCTTTGCTCATTAAGAGGAATCCATTAAAAATCAGATCATAAGTGTCCTCTTGAGCAGCAGAGTTGAACAAACTTTTTGCAGCAGGAAACTCAACAGTTTTAGAAAAAGTTTTTTTTTTCTCTGCCTTGCACACAGCCTACTAAGTTCTAGATTGTCTCTGCTCTCTGACAATGCAATCCACTGTTGGGCGAGAATGAAAACACTACAGGCTGCGAAATCAATCCTATCCAGAAATGTACACTGACACAAAGGCAAGCCACATGCCACAGCTTGCCTCTCTACTCCCAACTCCAGTTGTCCTACTGAAAAGCATTCAGTTACGTACAAACTGCTGTCTGAAAGGCTGCAGCAGAGGCAGCCAGCTCTGGCCATCACTCTTTCTATTGCTGAAGATCAGCCAGGCTGTTACATTAACCATATCTTGTTCTTCCCCTCCCCAGGTCATGAAGACAATTCTACTCCTGAGGATCTGGAGAAGCTTCACCCATGAAAGATAATTTAACATAACAAATATTTGGATCTTTGTGGTCTCTTCAAGAGACTCAGGACCCTACTTGTAACCGGGGAAGCTGAGGAACAAAAACTTCCAGCAAAGCACAGCCACTAACAGGAGCAGCTTAGGGCAACAATTCTGTCACACATTTAGCAAGAGCCTGCTCACATTGTTCTCCAGTCCCTCGATGACTTCGATGCCGTTGTGGCTGAGGTACAACTCACGCAAATTCACCAAGCTCTGCAGCCCCTCAATCTTGGTCAGACGGTTATTCTGAAAGTGTAACAGCAGTTTAAGTCCACTCTAAATAAACCAAAACCCAAGAGAGTACTGGAGAAAAAGCATTTCTCTGAAGTATGGATAGGAAGGAGAAACAGTCTGCTTAGGTCCAAATTGATCTCATGAGCTCAGCTCATTTGATCTCTGTATCACCAATGCACAAGGAAGTTCCATGGCAGCCAAAGCCTCTATATTTAGAGGAATCAGACTCTGACCTTCCCATCAGAAGTTGCAGCCTGAAAGTTTTCCACTTGGTGTCTTTGGAAACAACAGGCCTACGCATTAATAGCATTCATTTTGTAGGTTTTTTTTAATTGAATGATCAGAAGGGAAGTTACAACACCTGAATCCAAATACACTCTGCTGTCCCCAGTTCTGTACGTCCTATAGAATAATGACACACACAGGTACTACAACATGTAGCAAGTATGGCTTTCTTACCAACAACTGTAAGAGATATTAGAATGCACTAGCATTGTCATATGGATGAGAAGGAGACTCAATGACAGAAATTAGTTGAGTATCTTTTATTCCACTTTTGAAAAAGGAAGAAACTTTCCATAAGCTCATTAAGGACAGATTTCATTTAGCACAGGTCTGTTCACGTTTCTTCCCTTTTCAGGAAGAAGGTAGCAACACTGAGCCCACTGCTATTATAACGACTTCCCTGGCGTAACTCATTTGATGTTATCGTAATTAGAAACACTATTTCAGGAAGGAAATGGGGGATAACATTCATTTCCTGTTCTCTGTTCCATAAAAATCAAACATTTGTTTTATAATTTTTTCAGTGTTTGTCAATCTCATTTAATATGAAAGGATGAGAAAAGACAGCACAGAGAATATCACTTTCTTCCAGTACAG
>VZTV01117663.1:16551-34973 GCA_013400875.1 Anhinga rufa | reverse complement strand
GCTGAAACCAGGACAGCTGGGAAATGTTATAGTCATTCTGGCAGTTTATTTTAGCTGTCTCCAAAATCAGTTTGAAGATGTAAAGGCTGCTGGTGAGATGTCATCTATAGGGATTTCGGAAGGTGGAAATGAGCTGGAATTCAATTTATCCGTGGGTCTTTCTGAGGTGTCCCCAGCTGCGTTTGCAGCCTGTGCCAGCCCAGGCTGGCTGTGGTGCTGGGCATGGGGATGGGTGACTGGTCATCCTCCTCCACCCATGTTTGTCCTTAGCAAGGAGAACAAAAACTGGGGACTATTTATGCTGAACCAACAGCAGTCATGCTTCTTCCTTGGCTCTGACTACCTCAGAAATTTATAGAACAAACCTAGAGAGGTTGCCGTTCTCCTGTGTTTTAAATCTCCTTCTCCTTCACTCCTTACTTGAGGTTTTTCCAGTGCTGCTAGTGCTATCTTTAGTTTGGACTGTGAGACCGGCTGTAAAACGATCTGTAATTGTGTTTGGGATCAAACCTCTCTTCTTTTAAGGTAGGTAGCCCAGGGAGGCTCTCTGTTACTCAGCAGAGCTATTCAGCTATTGCAGGTGCTCCTGATGCGGTCCTGATGCCCACGTTAACTGTGTGGTGGACACCTTAGGAGTAGGTGCTGTAGATGCCCTAAGGGAGCAGGTGTCTTCCCCAGCCATGCTTAAAATGCAAATATTTAATGAGCTGTGTGTTCTCCGTTGTTCAAAGTGAGCCCTGATGTTTTTGTTCCACTAACATCTACTTTAATTAGCTCATTCATTTTCCAAGCATTTGCATAGGGGAAGATTGAGGAATTAGGATAAGTGATTTTATGAATGTTGCTGTGAATAGTAAATGCTGTTCCTATTAGAATGGATAGTTAATAAAACATTTTATTTCTTACTTTATGCTTGTGCTCTATTTTCGTATAAAACAATGAAAAACAATCAGAAAAAAACAATACTTACTTTCAAAATGGGAAAATACTGTTCAACCATTAATCAAAGAAGCTGTGATAAACTTGTTATTGAATCAGTGAGTCAGGTTGTTAAAGTGAAAGTGAAAATAAGATCAAAATTAGGAAGTAATATCCCAATTAATTTTGGTAGGGTGCTTTAATTACTGAAAGCAGGGGCAAGAGTTTTGAGGTATTTAGAAATTAATTTGTTAGTTAAATTATTATACATCCAGTAAAAGATGAGGACAAAAGGGAACAAATGGTAATTAAAAGTGCAACACTTTTGTTCCGAGCAAAAACAACACTGCAGATGGTACAGAAGTCATGCGTATGGGAGGTAATCACAGTTCTCAGACATCCTGAGATAAATTCAATTCTCACTTATTGTTTGTTTGCAGGTAATTTCATCCCACAGACCTTGGATAGACATCTTAGATTATCTTCACCTGTAACGAAATCTGTATTTAAAAATAAAAATTACAGCTGTCATGAACTCCTGAGGCAAAAAAAAAAAAATAATCCATCACTTGATTCAAATGTGTGTGTGGGGAAGTCACTAAAACTGCAAAGAAGCTTTTGTTTCTGAAAGACACAGGCGAAGAGAATGTATTTAAATTGGTATTTTATCTCCCAAGAGCCAGTTCCAAAGATCATTAGTGTGAAAGTAAAGGATAATTGAGGATATTGCTAGACTACAATGATGAACACTAAATACTGACCTTAGAGCAGACATCATAAGGCAGAGCAGCGTGAAAGAAGGTGTTAGATCAGGGGAGCTGATAATGGGAGAGAGTTTTATTTTTTAACATCTGGATGTCTAGCTGCAATGCACGTGACCTAAGCAGGAGACTGAGGTACTCATGGGTGTTGAATAAACTCTGAACCCTATTTGTGGTTGCAATCTAGTTCCTACTGAATAAGGTTTTGCCTTGACTGTAATGGGAAAATGTTAGTTTATGGATGTTTAATGCTTCAAGGCACTCTGCCTTCTTGGTATGAGGCTGTTGGCACACATCAGTAGACATAGATCAAATCCAGGCAAGACCCCTGCAAGCATGGGTGCAAGGAAGCCCACTGCTGCAAGCACGCTGAGTAGCAGCTTGCTTGGTGAAGAGGTGGAAGGAGTTTTTGCCTTCATTGTGGCATTGCTCTTTGATGCCAAAATATGATGACTACTATAATGAGTAAAGAATATGTGAAGATAGTCTGGTACAGTGATGTTTTCTCCTGGATTAGCAAGAATTTCCCTTTTATAGACTATGGATCTGCCTTGCAGATCCCCAGAATTATGCCTTTTGGGAGCAGCTCCCCAAAACACTCAACACCTAGAAAAGATCACACCTGCCTGGAGCAGGCTGGGGGCTGACACCATCCTACCTACTAATGAGCTTTGCTATTTCAACCAAAGGGTAAAAGTCATTAGCCGAACGAACATTTGTTTCTCCCCTCAGTAAGCCTCTGGTGCATGTGTGCTATGACTTCAGAGAGTAAGGAGGGAACAAAAAGTTTCGTTCCACAGTGTTGGAGCTGCAGAGAAGGTGAGTCCAGACAGTTTCCAAAAGCTCAGAGGAAAATGAGCCATGGAAAGGCAGTCCTGAGTCTGTGACTACACCTGGGCACTGCAGCGCCCAGGGAAGCAATGCAGGCAGCTTTTATGCTGATCTTGTTCAGCAAACCTCGTGCAGAGTTGCACAGAGCACTGCACTTGAACAACAGGCTGTGGGAGAGCGGTCCTTCATCTGAGGATGAGTCCCGAGCAAAGTAAGTAGTAGAAAAATCTTAAATGCTGAAGTTAGGGTCACTGGTGCCTCCAACTAGTGCAGTTTCTGGTGATTTAAATAATGCAGGAACTCTGCTGACTGTCAAGAACTACGAAGAAGGAAAAAAAACCCCCACCCTAGTGGTACATGTCAAATCTCAGCTTCAAAGCAGGAGTAAGCTCTTATTTCCTATAATGCTGTTAATTCTTTTGTATTCCTTAATCTTTTTCAAATGTTCTTGGAGCTCAGCCAGCCTGGAGCACATATTGTAAATCACTGAAATTTATGGTATATAACTCTCAGTATATTTCACTTGTCAGATTTAAATTCTGTTTTAGGAAACAGTCTGAGGATTGCCTTCTGTAGAAAGTCTCCCTTCCAAAGTACACTGGAAAAAATGCAAATGGGTCCGCGTAAAGCACTTGGTATAGGTGCGCAGGCAGCCTTGACACGCAACAAAGGTCCCGTCAACCCGCCTATATCTTGGAGCCATTGCTTGGCACCACGGGATCTGAGTTGGTGTGGGGTTGAGGAGCAGGTCAGACAAACACAGACATGATGCCAAAGGGGACCTCCTGAACAGTTCTGCAGGATTTGGAAGTTTCTAGGCTCTCTCCAGTACCTGGGTCTGCTTGGCTGGCCCTGGCAAACAGCTGCTTTTCAAACAGGCTCATATAAGACCGGATATAAGGAAGAAATGTTTTACAGTGATGGTGGAGAGACCCTGGCCCAGGTTGCCCAGAGAGGTGGTCGATGCCCCATCCCTGGGAACATCCAAGGCCAGGCTGGATGGGGCTCTGAGCAACCTGCTCTGGTTGGGGATGTCCCTGCTCACTGCAGGGGGTTGGACTGGGTGGGCTCTAAAGGTCCCTTCCAACCCAAACCCTTCTGTGGTTCTGTGATTCTCTATACCTTTTCTTTACCTTATTGCTACCTTTTTTGGCCCTAACTCTGAAACTCTTGGTTCTGACTTTAAAATCAAGGGGCACATCAGCAGATCTGCCTTTGCAAATAGAGTTCAAAGGCTTGATGGCCCAGCCTGACCTCACCTGCCTGTTTCTCTGGAAAGCTCCAGCACAGAGAGATGCTGTGGCCAGCTTTGCATTCACCTGCCCTTTAAACTTTTGAAGACTACTGTTCATAAGCTGACTTCTTCTTAATCAGGGACCCCATTTGCACTGTTCCTTTTGGACTCAATACTGCCATGGCAGCCACTTTGGTCAATGAGTTCCCTTCGGGTCTGAAACGCTGCCATGGGGCACCATTGTTTTTGCACGTAGGACTGGAGCTCTAGTGCTTGGTCTTCATGCCCCAAAACACAACCCAGTGCATGTAGAAATACTTGCAGGACTGGATCTTCAGGTGATAAATGCACTGGAAAGAACAACAGCTACTTGAGCAGATCCTGGCACAATCTGAGTGAAAGTTTCAAGAAATAAGCACAGTATTAATTCTAAACTGCCTTCAGCTTAAAGTTTTGGATGGGAAGCAGTGAACAAGAAAAAGCAACATAGTCCTAATACTATTGGAGTAACAAAGGAATACTAAAAATATTCTCAGATGTGATTATCACTGCAGATAATATTAAAGACTGCGAGGCCCAAAGGAAATTACAACACACGCTGGAGATTAAGCAAGCCATCTCCCAGCTGACTGTGCTGTCTACTCTGCCATACTCAGCTATCACTCATTAAACCGTGAAGTATATATTTGTTGCATAGCAAAGGCAGCAGTATTCATAGAAGACTTGCAGAGTGTGCGAGCTGTCACTTTATACATAACCTTGTTAGTAATGATGTCTATTTAGATTACCTGCTTGGCTAACCCAAGTCAGGCTGCAAGAGCAGGAGATTAGGTTTCCACCCAGGAATCTCTGGGCCCTACATAGTGACAGGGCAACAGCCCGCCTGGAATCAGCATCTGGGCCTTACTGCAGTGCTGCTCTCAGAAGAGTCAAAAAGCCTATAATATCCACATGTAAACCTCTTATTTGTGGCAACTCCATGAATACCGATGGCCTCGTTTGCTGTGTCTGGAGCCTCGGCACATACACATCAGTAATCCTGCCTTTGAGGGCGTCTAAAGGGACTGCAGCACAGACAGGAGGCCAGGAATCACGCAGACAAAATGTTGTTTCTGTGCAATGTGTCTTTTACACTGACGGGCTACATTTTTTTAGGTTTAGGCAGGGGCCCATTGGGTGCTTGGCTGTGCAAAGGTGGGAGAGGAAGATGGCTCTTAGATTGCTCTTAAAAATTCACTAGACTGGACCCAGTTCGGCCGAGCCCATTAGCACAAAGCAAGGAATCATTGCGCACCACGGGCTGATGCTCAGATGAAGTGAGCAGCTGGTCCTAAAAGACCAAAGACTAAGGCAACCGAAGGATTTACTCCCCAGGCATGGAAAATGCTGGGTTAGGAATGAACAGTTATTTCAACCTCCAGCAGGTTTATTATGAAATAGTCATCTTGGCCAGAGAAATGAAAATCAACTTCCAGGAAAATGTGTGGGTCCTCATTTTAATTTCAAATTCTGTTTAACTACAGTGCTAATTACCATTTAAAGCCAAAGGCTTCTGTTCATATTTGTGAATCCTGCAAGCAGGGTTTTTAAAGCCTTTATGATTCACCTTTAAGTAGCTGGCAGTCATCGTTGTCACATCAAAGTTTAATTTGCTCTGCTCCAGTACAAAGTCCTCACTACTTGGTTGGCAAGGCTGCTTGGCTTAATTACTGTCTACCAGAAAAAGGACAAATTAAATGTAAATAGCCACCAGGTCCAACTAAATAATGAAAGAATTGCCTGTTGCATCACACACGGGGGTTTGCATCTATTTAATCTTAGTGTATTCATGTATAATGACATCATTTGTATTTTCCCTTCTTCAAATACATTTGCAATGTTTGCATAAGAAACAAGACAGAAGTTTTACCACCTAAGCCCAAATTTGCATTTGCCTCAGTGTAATCCACTGTACTAATCATTTCAGCTGTGGCATCCCTGGAGGGTGTCAGCCTGGAAAAGGGGTGGTCACCAATCCCTGGTACGTGCGATGCACCAAAACCACTGCCATTGGGGTGGATGCTCCTTATCGAAGGACACGTGAAGCTGTGCTTGCCGAGCTGGGATGCTGACCAGGAGGTCAAGAGGAGGAGCAGCCCAGTTATTAGATTTGGTCCTTTGTAAGTCTCTCTTCTTTGTCTTCCATTTGTCAAGCATGTAGATAGATGAACAGTGATACTTTTCAATTTTTTTACATCCCCACAAGTAAGTACCATGTTCTTAGTAAAACACTGTGCTATTCCTGCCCTCGCCTTCTTCCGTTGAAACAGTCTTTTCTGGTTTATTATGTGCTTTATCCTGCTTCTAGTACCGAGATTGGTGTCTCCTGCTGCATGTGAGAAGCTCTGAGAACTGCTGTGGATCTGGAGACACAGGTCTCTTGATTTTAATTTCCAGTTTCATCATGGCCTCCTAAGTTCAAGAAAGAGGAATCTGAACACCAGTGCAGAAAGATAACAGAGTCAATGTTTGGCACAGTCTTGCCTGAACTGTCCTAAGGCAAAACTTTTCAAAAGAAGAAGTTTACTAATGCAAAGGAAAAGCCTACAGAAAGTTACTCCCCACAGCATTTTAGTAAGATGTCAGAAGACGATAAAAGTCAGGACTTTTGAAAGAGCTTCATAATGTGAAAGGAAAAGAGAATATTTAACGCAGCTGTTATGTTTGAATGTGTTTCATTTATGACCAAGCACTAGTCTCCACCTCTTCACAACCACTCTAACTTCTATACGTTGAAAGGACACACTGAGCTCCTATAAAATATGCTGTAACAATATAGGCAATTCATTTGGAAAATGACTACAATTCCTTCTTTTGACACAGAACTGGGAAAATCATATTCCACTCATCTGGAAAGCACTTAAAATTAGCATATATCTGTATATTACTTGATAAGTTTAAAAAAGTGGTGTAACCTGTGCAGAGGTATAATAGAAAACTCCGCTTGATGCTTGTCTGTGGTCCATAAAACAGATATAGGTTGAAATGTGTAATGGTCAGAAGGGTGAACCAGGCAAAGTATCAACAACTTTTGAGCTTAGCACTGGTGCAACTCACCTGGAATGTGCCTGGCACACCTCATCTCAGAGGGAAAATGCGAAACCAGCAAGGATTCAAGGAAAGGAGGTAAAAAAAGATTCTGGCTTGAGAAGAACCAATTTGGTGAGCAGTGGCTGAAGGTGAGGACTGATTACCTGGAAAAAGAGGCACATGGTATGGGAATGTCGGCATTTAGCAGGTAACAAATGGCCTGGCTAAGGTAGCTTGGGAAATTCTGCCTCCCCCATCTCAACGTTAGGGTGTAAAGACATTCAAAGACATTAAAAAGAAAAATGTTTTTATATGCAAAACAGTGATTTCCCCATGGAACTCACCACTTCAGTTTGTCAATGAAATTAAGAACATGGCAAGACCTAGAATTAGTGGCTAGGATGAATATTAGGAATAATCAGAGTGTCTGCAATTAGTTATAACAAAAATGTTGTGGAAGAGATGAAAATTCAGGTTTTCCCACTCAAAGCAATCCCTAGCTATGAAGGTAAAACCTCATTTGCTTAGTGGATTATTACTCATCTGTTTATTTCAGGCTCTACCGTTCCTTTGAGGCATCCATTATAAATTCTTGTCATCAGAAACAGTGCTTCTTTATGTGAACATTGATTCTAGTTCTATGAGTTTGAGGTTTTTAAGCTTAAAAAGTGCATCTTAACATGAGAAATACCTGCAAAGTAACTCTCAGGATGTGTGAGTTACAGGGAACATTTATTTTTGTATTTCTTTTCATGACTGAAGTGAATCTGCACCTTGTATTTATAAAGTATTTTTTTCTTAGCCAAGCCTTATGAATCAAGAAATTTGCGATTTTGCACTATATGCTAAGGCTACAGTCCACAAATTCAAACGGTAACTATGTTCAGAGCTTCGTGGCCAAGTTGGAAGTTTATTTTATTGTAGTCTCCACATGCATTATGCCCACTTCCCGTCATACAAGAGGGCTCGTTTCCGAGCCAAATGGAAACAACACTAAGACTAATTTCCCTCCTAGATAAGTCCAATTTGACCGATTTAATGTTTTGCCTTTTTCATCAGCTGTGAATCGTAAACTTCAGTTCAGCTGTGTCTTGATTTTTCCCACGTTATGTGAAATGAGTTTTCCATAGACTGGAAAATAATAATATTAATTTTTTCATATTTTTGCGAAATATTTCAATTCGGAAAAGACTGTTTGGGCAGCTTTGGGGAAGGTGATGATCGTATTTCTTTTCTTTTTTTTTTCCCCTCAAAAAGATGGATTCAAAGCTTCAAATCTTCCATTCCTTGCACTTGCCCTCCTCCTTCAGCCATGTGTGTTTTAACAAAAGGGAAAAGGAAACAAAGCAAGAGAAGACAAGGAAAAAATTGAGCTACTTCATATGTCTGAGCCGCACCCCCCAGCCAGCAGCAGTCGCCATCGTGGCGCGGGGTGCAGCGGAGCTGGCCGTCCTTCTCGCCCGATTTCTGTGCAGACGTTTCACGCTCCCAGCACGACCGAGCAGCCGGGAGCAGGTGTGGGGCACGTCCCCACCCCAGCAAAGCTGTTTGGCAGTGAGGGGGCCCCACCGGGGCGCTGGGACACGGCATCGCTGTGGGGTGTGCGGAGGGAGGAGGAGGCACCTCCAGTGCCCAGCACGGTGCTCCTCACTGCCTGGGCGCCTTGCCGCCCTCTGCTCACCATAAGCAGGATTTTTACTATAAAATTTTCCTCCTTAGTCTGTGCAGAGAAAGGATGGCTGTGTGTAATTTCCTTATCTTTCCTAGGTATGCAGTTCCCAGCTTTATCATGTAATTTTCCCAGCACTGTTTTGAACATTTCCAGATTCTTGCTAATATTTTTCCTTCAGTTCTTGCTCCCAATTAACCTTTCATACTTCCTTTAATCCAGTAAACTCCACTTTCCACCATTTACATTTTTTATCTTACTAATTGAGTTTTTTCACCTCCGTCTTTTGATTTCAAATCTAATTATATTGTTATCGCTGGTGTAAAACCAGTAGGTTATTGATAACTTCTGTTCATTACTAAATTAAACTCTGCCTTATCATTGTTCATTGCTTAGCACTCTGATGTGGAAATTAACCTTCGCTCAGCTCTTCAATCCTTCCCACTGTTTCCCAAGGCTTGATTTACTAAATATCTTGTGTTAAATCATTCTGCCCAGCCTTCTTCAATAACAAAATTCAGCTGTGGCTTTGTCCAGGCTTTATTAAAAATACATGACAAGCAGCAAAAGATTAGCCTATCACTTTGTGAAAGGTTCAAGTGTTCGTAAGCAAAACTGCATGTATATTATGAGGGAATAGAAGAAACGTTTCTCCAGAAACCTTCAAAATCTTAGAGTAAATGCAAAATTTCTGTAGTGCTTGCGGCACAAACATCCCTCAAACACATTTGCATGTATGTTACCTCTTGTGTCACAGAGTAAGAAATTTTTAGCATATCATATATTCTAGTGCCTACAAAATCTGAGAGCTGTTGCATACTCCTCACCAGCCTGTGCTTTAGATGAATAAACCGAACACAAATTTGTGCCCATGTTGGCAGAGATGACTCTGTAAAACCAAATAATTGGGTGGGTTTTTTTGCTATAAGCAAAAGCTGATTACAAGCTTTTCGTGTAATGGTAAAATAAATATTCTGACTAGCATGGACTAGCAAGTGTTTTATATAAGAAAGGGTTCTTTCCAGGGAAGAAAAGAAAAACACAAGCATCAGCAGAAACCTGAGACTGAGATCACTTGAGATGCACAGCAGCGTTTGACTCTATTTAGGTGATCTGGAGACTGTGGATACAGGAAATCCCATCCATGTGGACTGGCTGTCAGTGGATTTTCCTGTCTGTATGGATTGATGTAAGGTGATTGCTATCTTCTTCTTTTCTCTTTCCACTCTGATTTCAATAAGGGCATTTGTAGGGTTTCTTTCCTTCAAAGCTTACAGGGCGGGTAATTATTTCACCACACTGTGGAGTAATGTTTTTTTTTAACGACTGAAATGTTGCCTTTTCTGTGCTCCTGCTTGTAGTCTACCAAGCTTCCAAACCAAGAAATCAACCATCATCTGATGCTTGTAAATACCAGACTTCTGGACACCCTTAGTCGCCAAGTAATAAACTGAATTGAATTAAATTAAAACTTTTTTGGAAATCCAACTCAGGCAATTTCTAATCAGAGCGATATTGCAAAGGCTACANGTTTTTTTTTAACGACTGAAATGTTGCCTTTTCTGTGCTCCTGCTTGTAGTCTACCAAGCTTCCAAACCAAGAAATCAACCATCATCTGATGCTTGTAAATACCAGACTTCTGGACACCCTTAGTCGCCAAGTAATAAACTGAATTGAATTAAATTAAAACTTTTTTGGAAATCCAACTCAGGCAATTTCTAATCAGAGCGATATTGCAAAGGTTACACCAGCTGACCTGACAAATCTTTATTCCACAATGATTAACTCATCCCATATTGCATATGGTTAGCTTTTGCTGCAAAAGACAAAGCCCCTTGTTCAGAACAATTGCAAATCATGTGGGGAAAGTGCACCAGTGGAAAGTGAGGGTCATCTCACCTCTACAGCACAAAAGAGAATAATTTTTTAAAAATTTGAGATACTCAATTACTAATGGTAGAAGGCCATGGAAGTTCATAGAGAGCTCTGAAGGGCAATATGGTACGGAATAAGAAATAAAGTTAGGTATCAGCTGCATAGGAATGAAATTGAACTAGACATTCATGTTACAAAAGAAGAAAATGACTAATGGGATGATCAGACGAAGAGATCAAAAGCAAGGAGGGCAACTGCCAGAAAATTATTTCCAGCAATTACTGGACAAGACGGGACTGGAGCTTTTTCATGACAGGAGGATAAAGCCAGGGTCTTGCTAATCTTTCAGAGAAGAGTATTTAGAAGATAAGATGGGCTGATGTCAAATTTAGTGTAATTTTGCTGAAATCACTTGAGAAACTCAAGAGACTGATGTAGTCCAATGAGTTCAAAGTTATACAAAGGCTGAAATTCTTTGCAAGGTGACAGTGATCTGGGGAACAGCACATGGAGCTTTACCACTGCAACAGCCATTTCACCTTGGTCAATAATTAATCATATTGAGTTTCAGAGGTAATTCGCATAGTATCTTGGCATAACGTTGTGACACCAGGAAACATCAACCCGTCTATAAGATTACACGAAAAGTTTACAACTCCCTCCCATGCCTAGCATAGCCCCTTTGCCACCAGCTCCAGAGGTGCAGGCATCAAGTTATTATCCTTACTGAAAGTTTAACCAAGCCCAAACAATTGAATAACCTGCTTTGCTTGTTCCCAGGCAGCACATAGTTTTAGATCCCAGCCTTTCCCTTTCTCCTTTATTCCTTGCTACAAAGTGAGAGTCCTGTTGTCACCTTTTTTTTTTTTAATTTTTTTTTTAACATTGGGTATTTTCTTCCTTCCTGCTTCCCTGAGGACTAATAAATGCTTTGCGAGTGAGACACAGCAAATGAAACGACAGAGTCCCTTGCGCTTTCCAGGTTAAGCTGCATTGCAAAGAGCAAGACTGAGCCTCTTCTCCATCTTCAGAAAACTAAGAAGAGTTGCTGTCCAGGGGGACATGAGTGACCCTGTTCTGGGTCTAAGAGCTACAAGAACCTTTTTTTTTTTTTTTTGGCAGAGCAGTGGATGTTAAGGAGTGGAATATACAGCACAGTTAAAGCTGATGACTGGTCTCCAGTCTTTGGTAAAATATAGTCTAGATCCTCTACTGGAATGAACTCAGGAGCAACTTTAGGGAAGCTTTACCCATTTGCACCTGCTTAGCTTCTGTGGCTTAAAAACTGTTAAGTTCTTTGCTACCATGAGGCTTATTTTGGGAACAGTTAAGGTGAGTTGCCATTTAAAGGAGTGCCGTCATGCATAATTTTCACATTCTTTAAATTCCCAGATGCTCTGCTATAATAGACATAAAAGTCTGACTATACTTGTGGAATATTCTGTTTTCTTAAGATAATTCAGAGATCATATACCTAAATGTAGTGCAGTTGTATGCAATTTATTATTTCTTGTATTATGCATAGACTGCAGGATATGCATTGGTATGGTAAAACCTTTAAATCCTGTTCTTGATTGACTGAAATTGATATTTTTCCCACTAATTTAATGCAAATTCTGCTATTTACTGCCTGGAAGATTGAGTCTTCCATTTGATAATGCCCTGTCCAACAGCAAAGACCAAGGACTGTTCCTCTGCCCCTGAAGCCTGGACAGAAGCCTTTAACTTCATCAGCCAGCATATCTATCTCACCTCAGATGTCCTTTGCCTGTCCAGGGAGCCCTAACCTCTCCCAGAGCTGGAGGGTGTAGGTTGATTAAGCATGGTTTGCTGAGCCTGAAATGAGTGCAGTAATTCAAGCCCTGAGAGCTTCAGGAGCTCGTGGTTTTGCACGGGGCTGGAAATGGCTTCCTAACTCTTCTGAAGATGCTCCAGGGAACAACTCCTCCCCGCTCGTCCGGGTCTGAGCTTCAACACCCCTCTCTACCTTTCATCCCCAATGATGAGAACAGGCAGAGCTCAACGGCTGGGAATTACGCATCAGACCAGGCTGGCAGATGACGTTTAACACCTTTTCCTTTCATACAGATGCATTAGTACCTGTGAACTAGGGAAGGAAAATCTGAACATGAGATAGACACTGGGGAGGCACAAGAAGAACTTGCCCCTCCACATTATTTTCTGAAAACACTTTCTGGTTTATGTACAAGTGTCCATGAACCTCCTGCAGTTTTTCATGATATGAGTTACAGATTTACTCCTCTGTGTTTGGTGCACATGCACACATGGAATTTAATAGTATTGGCTTATGGGGTTCATGAACCCTCCCTGCCTGCACCCCCTTCTTGGCCAGGTGGCACACTTTCAAAAATCAAAAGACTTGAGCCATGTTAGAGGTCCTGCTCTGTGCATCAACCATCAAGGGACCTACCTGCTCAGAGAAGACCTGGCTCCTAGCTGGCCTAGGAACCCAGTTTTTCTTTGCATTTAAACCGGGACATTTGGGAAAAGAGGATGCTGGGATGTGCTATTGCTCCACGGCAGAGGCAGGACACAGCAGGACCTTGCACTTGATCCTAAAGCACTCCTGGCTCCTCCACTATTTCTAACCGGGGACGGGTCCCATGAGGAGAGAGGTCTCCCTCAGGACTTTACCTGGAGACCTGAAGGCAGAGCAAGGCAGTCCTCTGACAAGCCCTGGAGGAGTAACAAATGGTGGCTCCGCAGAGCGAACAGAGCTGAGTGGGGGGAAGGAAAGGAAGGAAATATCACCTGGTTTGTTATGGCTGTGATCAGGCTCAGAGATGAAGGTCATGAGTCCACAGAAAACAAATGCAGGTTGCTTTTCCCCGGTGAAACCTCAGGTGCAAAGCACCGTGGAAAGGAGTAAAAAAGTGGGATGTAAGCCCTTTTTTTGGTACCTATTTTGGTACCTTCTTCTGTTCCAGCTTCCCTAATAGACTCAAATCTGCATGTCCAGAGATAAAGAGTTTACTGGGCTTATCCTGTCCTTGATTAGGCAATAGAGTTTGCTTCTGTGCTCCTCTTGGCATTGGATTTTTTAAAACCTTTTTTTTTTTTGGACACCTGAAAAAAAAAATCCTACATGATACTATGGCTACAAGAGGAGGGAAAAAAAAAGCATTTGCTTTTCAGGCATGCCATATAGCACAGAAAATTTACGATGCTATTGCAAATGAAAGTCAGACTTTGTGACAAATGAGTCATTATTAGCCTGTGAAAACTATCGCTCAGCTTAGTTAGCTAGGGCATTATTAAGCTGAGAAGGACGTGATGGGACATTTACAGGAACAGACAAATGGTTTGCCGTCGCGCCCACCTGTATTGCTTATGACACGCACTTTGCTCGGTTTGGCAGGGTGCCACATGGGCTGTGTTAATTTTAGCAGCAAGGACACTAAAGAATGCAGACATGGTTAATAATGTATGCTGTTGGGGTCCTCTATTGTCTCTGCTTTTCTTGTCGCAGTCCTCTGTGTGTTCATTGTGAGATGAGGGAGGGAGGAAGCCAGTCAAGAAAAAAAAAAAGAAAAAAGAACACAAAATGCCCAGTACTTGTCCTCCTAGAAAGGCACAAGGCCAAATTCCCCGACTATGTAAATGAGGAAAGGCCTGCAGAAATCAGTGCTTCTTGTAAAGACAAGCCTGTTGAGAAACTGGCACCAGTTCCGAGTTTGCCCATTGCCTGCAGGCATCCCAGTCTTATTTTAGAGATGCTGAGTAGCTCTGGGAGGTCAAGGGGTTGACAGACGTTTCTGTGATGTATAACTGGCAACTGGAGCAAGACCGAGTTTNCCGAGTTTCCAGCGTTAGTTGTCTGCAGTGCCTGTTAACACCACTTAGCAAAGAGTCTCTGCACCTCCCTACTCCAAATTCACCATTTCTGGTGCAGAGCAACCCTGCCGCTGCTCATGGCCTCACCTGGGGAGGCTCCCCAAGAGCCATATCCAGAGCTCCCCCGTCCACACTATATGGAAGCAAGCATAGTGTTTCCCCGTGTATGTTAAGGATATCCTTTTTGTTGTTTTTTTTTTTTCCCTTTCCCCAAGTTCTGGGTACTCTTGGCGGAAAGCTCTGCCAGGGAGGACTCGTCCCTCTTCATATACCTGAAACAAATTTGTCTGCTATCACAAACAAGCCATAATGCAGAAAGCACCAAGACTAATGTAGATCTTAATAAGAGGGATTTAGTTTTTAACATACTTATTATGACTGATTAATTAAATGCCTCATAAATACGGGGAAGACAGCTGCAATTCCAGTTTCTGAGCAAAATAAGTCCACCTACTGTAATAAATCTGTTTTTAAAGCTTTATGGATCCTCTAACCTTTGAATTAGCATTGCCTTTTTTGTTACTGTCTCCAGCAATGAATCAATTGTCATGCCATTTTCCAGCAAATGTTATAACCCAGTCATTCACAAACTCCTGTTGCAAATCCGCCTTCCTGCAAACTCCTATTTGTTAATGCAACAACCTTCAGAATCATCCATTTTAAGAATAGCAGAATGGGATCAAATTTTTGAGCATAATGACAATGTCAGCGTAGTTTATGAAACCATAACAATGTAAGAAATGACATCTGGTAAGCCCATCATGCATGTAATGTATGGTTAGCTTCAATGATTCCTCGGAGTTTTGCTCTCTCTGTAATGTATGGGTGGCAGCGTGCCACTCAAAGTAAGGAGAATCACTCAGCTGCCTTGAATATAAAGTGGAGAATATACTATGCTTCAGCGGGCAGGCGGGTGGCACAGGAATGTTGATGCAGACGCCCTGCGGAAACGCCGCTGATAAACACCACTAGCGGAACAACCTTGCAGGTCCATAAAGGAAGGTCTAGTCTGGGGGAATGCTTTTGCATTTACACTGAGAGACCTTGGTGGCTACCCAGAGGCTGGGCAGCGATGTCCACTCAGTCGAGCAACTGAGTACAGGTAGGTACAAATAAATGCCACATGGTCTGTGCAACCATCTCATTCTCATTGATTTATTTAAGGCTTCTTTTGCACGTAGGAGGAAAGCCCCAGATTGAGTTGTGAGGTGGATGATGGAGCAATTGGAGCAGAGCGTGGGGTGAAGGTCACTGAGCCATTGCTGCCACTGGCACGTGGGCTCGAGGATGGTTCCAAAAGGAGCAGCATTTCCCACAGTGACGGTCATCTTTCTAGAAGAAATTAGAATGGGAAAAAATGCTGGCTTTGACATGACCCACCCTTTAGAGGCAATCTGCCTCTCAGTGGTAGTTACAGGCACCGATTACTATAAAATAGGAATACTTTCCAGCCTTTAATGTGTTTATCATCACATCCCTTCGAGACAGGACAGTGCATCTGGCAGAAAAAGGAGGGTGATCTTGCCTCACTTTAGCATCCAAGACTTTAGCAGCCAGGGATTTAGGCTAAATGACCAACTATGGTTTCACCCATAGATAAAGTGGATTAAAAGGTCCTTTCAGAGGGCAATTCATCCTTAATCTCTTAGACCTCCTTCCTCAGAGGTCTTTGAGACCCTGGCTCTCAAGCATGCCTACTTATGCACCTAAAAATGTCTGAGTTCAAGACAACGGCACAAAGTCCCACTGACAGCAGCACAGGAATTGAACCCCAAGCCCTGCATCTCCCGTTAATACCCCAGCCAGCTCCTGCATCCCTCACGTCTGGAGGGATCACAAAGAAGCCCTTCCCTAAGGCAGGCTCTTCAGTTTCTGTACAGCAGCCCATAAAGTTGGTACCTTTATTTGCACAACCTTTGGTTTGCTTGGCATCATGACCCTGCTCCAACGTGGAGGTGACACCTAAAGCATCAGCAGAAGGAAGATGAGAAAGAGCCTCAGTGACCTGTAGCCCTGGAGACATATTTTCATGGCATGGGGGAACGTGCATTTCACTGTGGAGCATCTTAGAAGGTGGTGATTTCCAGATGTATTTTTAAGGGAACGCTGTAAAGTGGGAAGCAAATGTGATGGGAACTCTGCTGAGACATTTCTGGTAAGAAGCTGTGATGAATGTGAATGTGACTGAGGTCTTTGGACAACAATTATATAATATTTTAGAAATACCGAGTATAGTAAATGAAACATGCACGCATTTCTTCCTCCTTTCAAGGTATGTCCTTTTCTGAAACTAGCCAAATGTCATTGTTTGTGCCTTTCAGGATTACAGTATGAAACTTGCCATAACTGTGGAGTACTTCCAACAGCAGTCTGGCTTGTTAGCAAATGTAACCTTCAAATATATCAAGATCACTTCCAAATCTCCAGCTTTTAAATAAAATTTTATTAATGGTGTCACAGGCTCACAACTGAGGAATGCAAATAACTAACAAAATTAAATCCTTTCAGGCATTCCCATGGCTGATTTTTATTTATTTATTTATCTATAATATATGGTGGTGGGAAACCATTTTACATTAAATTATGGGTAGCAAAACACAGCCTAGCTCTCAAAGCAAGGTCTCACTGGTAGAGAGAACTCATTAATGTCATTCAAATAAATTGGTGTGAAATATGATCATCCCAAGCAGTACCTTTATTTACACTTGCAAATCAGAAATAATGCAGTTAAGATATATGAGGCAACAATTAGGGAATATGTCTGCAGGTATTCAAGGAAATATCATTCAGCTTGTGCTGCTAAAAATGAATATTTTATTGCTAGTGTATCTGTCTAATTGAATAATGAGGATACTAACGCTCTTTTACAGGTACAGCAGCAATGGAAATTTCAACTAAATATAGAACTAAATCCCCTGAAGTAGACCTGGTATAATAAGAGGTTTTGTGTCCGCTTCATGCAGAAGCTTTCTTCTACTTTAGTTGCAAAGCCCTGGTGAAGCCCAAAGGGCTGCTCCAGCGGATGCCCTGCTCCATATGGAGTGCACCCTGACATGGCATAACTTCCAAAATGTGGTGCTTGAAATGCCCAGGGTGGAGGAGAAGGCAGCGATGGCAGCGAGAGTGAGCGGGACAGGAGGTGACTGGTCTTGCAGTGACTGGTACACGGGCTCTTTTGGAGCCACAGGGTTATTCCTTCCATTTTGCAGAAGATATTTTTAACAAGGGGATACTGGAAAGAAAGTTGCCTTGGAGAGGACTGGTCTAACCTAGATCTTCTCATGCGTGTGCTACCCTAACTCTTCACCCTCTCCCCAGGGCAGAGAACGGGGCAGAGCCCAGGGTAGGGCAGATGTCTCCACGCTCCTAGGAAGCACCACCTCCAAAGCCATCACCCATAGATATCCAGGGGATGATCTGAGCTAATTTCATCCTTGAATTGGGGCCATTCAAGCTAGGGGAGCAAGAGAGTGACAGCTCTGTCCCATCCAAAGAGGCCGAGCACAGTGACTGCTCCTGCTCCCGTCCCACCTTCAGGCTTTGCTCTGGCTTTACAACAGTTCTTCAGCACACAGAGACAGAGTTTGGAGAGAGTAACTGGGACATCTCGGGTTTGCTGAGGCCTCCAGGCCATGTAACAATACACTGCAGCAATACTCTCCGCTCACTTCATAAGTAAATGGCTTTGCCCTGCATTTACCTATCAGTGGTAAAGGCTGCTACTAGTGCAGGGTCTTATTCTATTAATGTTATTGCTTAATTATACTGTAAAGCCCCATGGCAATACTTTGAACATCAATACCCACTAGTGTAGTTTCACAGTACAGTGTAGAGTGAGTCTACCGTGTTAAAAAAAAAAAAAAAAAAAGCTTTAGCAAGTTTATAATCAGTACAATACAGTAAAATTTTTTTAGGTTCCTGGAATCAGCTGAAGCGTCATGATGAGGGCTACATCTGGGGGATAAAAGAGTACAACTGTATTAGGAGGTTATGATTACTGCACGTCATTGTCATATCAGTCATTTAGCAGTCATCTCTTAATAAACTGCTGTGAAATTTGTCATTTCAAAGTAAGATTAATGCAGATTCATATAATAAAGCCATCACATCACACAGCTAAGTAATTATGTTCAAGCTTTGTCACTGCAATGAATGTCTGTGTGCATAAGTACTGAGGGTGACTTTTTTTTGGCTGCTGTTTCTTTATTG
>VZTV01117663.1:0-16520 GCA_013400875.1 Anhinga rufa | reverse complement strand
ATGGTAGTAATTTCACTGCTTGCTGTACTACAGAGGGTTGTGCTATAACACGGCTCATTATAATGGATGTACTTTATTTTGTTCAACCAGTCATGGTAAAAATATTTGGCTAATGTTTTCATTGCCTGCCATCTGTGTGGTCAGCAAGGTTGTCCAACAACATCCGAAATGTCACTGCTTCAAACAAGGGTTTAATTGAAATCTAACCAGACAGATCTTTTCTATTAATTAAATACCAGCTGATTAATGCAATGTATTTTGATATAAAATAACTGTGGCCCAGATTCGGCTGTGCTTGAGCACAGTGAGAGTTGCTCCTTCTCCCCAAGGGCGGTTGCTGACTGCAGTACCGCTCAGCTGGTATGAGCAGCAGTATGAAGACTGACTCGGTCCCCAAAAAGCCATTTAAATACTGCCAAGCCAAATATCAGAAAATGCCATAATTACGTTTGCGCACACAGTCTGGTTCCAGCCCTTCCTCTGTTTGTGTTGGGATCACACATGCTTTTGTTTTCCCTCTGGCCCCGCTCAGCTTTCGGAGAAAGTGTTGCGGTATTTCCTGGCGTTGCCATCAGGCACCTCGTGCCGCCGCTCGCCCTCTCTCCAAACCTCTCTAGCTTCACGGATTTATCTTTGCCCTTTGAGGCTTTTGTGGAACATCTCCCAGTGATGTCTTAGGTTGTTGTTTTTTTTTTATGTATGTTAAGGGATTTGCAACCCTGCTTCAAGATGAGGGGGTAGTCTGCTTTCCCTCTTACACATTAAAGCATGAGGCACATCACAGTGAGGCCACGCAGAATAGTGCCAACTGATTTCTTTTAATCCCAGATCTGCAATAAGAAATGACTCTTTTATCAAAATGCTACACTGCTTAGATCTTTCTTCATAGCCTACGGATGGTAGGATTTCGTATTTAAGCAGACACTGGCTCGGTATTTATCAGCTCATTTTTCTCAGCACCCTAACAGTCGCAAGCTTTGTCACGTACTTCAAATCATCTCACAAAGCCGTGACGTCAGTCAAGTCAATGACCAAAATGTGAATTAATTTGACCAGCAGGTTTCTGTTGTAGCCAATACAGAGCCCTTAATTAGTCTGTGACAGCACCACTCTGAGTTTCGCAATGTCGTTTTGAAGACCCCAAATAAACCATGGTTGGTGGACATCCTGTCTTGCTTTCACTCAGAAATTGTGCTGAACATGTTTGCTTTCTTGTGCAAAGCGGGAGATGGTAGGGGAAAGGCCAAGTCTTCTCCTACATGGAGTCAGGATGGGACGAGGAAATACATCCAGACACCAAATTATTGCCCCCAAATCACAAGTCCTGGCCCAGGTGCTGACCATTAAAAAAAGGTCTGAAGTCCCACTGCAGACTCATATTTTATTTTATGAACATCATCGGGGGAAAAAAAAAATGTATTGACAAGATGGAAAGACAAAGAATTTTAATAAATAGCATCATTAGGGCAAAAGCAATCATGCTGCATGTTTCTCGGCCACCTCTTGAAAAATGAAAGACAGTCTGATGGAAGAAAGCCGCAGTTCTGATTAGTGTCATTCTCAAAATATCAGAACATTGGGAAATGCACCAGTAACCAGCAGCAATATTCCCAGGGCTGCCCTAATGTTGACATTGAAGAACAAGGTGCCAGGATGGTGTCATCAATCTAAACAGTAATTTACATTTATCATGAGAAATAAACCCTGGAAACAAATGGCAGCTTGCTACAATAATTCACCCAACTGATATAAAGCTAAGGGGTACCCTTAACAATTAACTCTTACTAATCAAAGTGCTATGATCTCTATGAAAAAGAGTGATGTAAAAGGAACATCAGGCTGCAGCAGTCCTATGGCCTTCTTTGAAATATTCATTGCATATTTTCACTCAAAACTGCCAAAGAAGAATCAAATCATTAAAAAAAAATATTAGTTTGTGAGCAATTCTTTAACCTACCAGACCCCTGTAAAATCCAGATCCTAGCACTACCGAAGCACCATACTGTTGTTGTGCATGTGAGGATGAAAGGCATAATTGATATTTGGGTTCTTTTCTCCAAGAGTTCACTAAAACAGCCTCAAGTAAAATGAATTTCAATACAGGTCTCCAAACCCTAGTGCAGCAGAGAGTAGGCAGCACCCTGCCAGAACAGGTAGATGTTTGAGAGCACCTGAAAACCTGCAACACGAGACTAATGAGCCCCTCTTTAATGTGAATCTCTTTTGAACAGTACTCACTCACTGACCACTTGTATATTACTGATGGTTTAACAGTAATACTGCTTCTTAAATCTGCCTTCCTACTTGCCCTTGGATTTAATTTAGAGCAGTAATTTCAATATGCAGTTGGAGCCATTATAAATATTCAATTAAAATGATTTTTTTCCTTTAAGAATTTTTTTTTTTCCAAGAACATAAAAATTTTCAGAGTTACTTCCTACATGGAGGTCCCCTTTTTTAAAAGCCCCTGTAAGAGGCACAGGCTATGCTCCAGCCTCCTCGGAAGTCATGGAAAGGGGCATCCAGAAGTGATTGAATTTGTCCTCCCAGCTTAAAGCAAACAGTTCAGTTGCCCTTATTCTGCTGACAAGGCTTTGTGCTTGGAGGTTGCACTGGTCAGCACTCAATTAGCAGCCCAACACATCAGCTACGAGGAATGCAACATTGCTCCTCGGATTGCCAGTGCCACTGCTGCCTCTCCCCGGGTGCTAAGGGATCTGCAGGCTCTTTGGTGACGCTTGGCCTGGGGCTCAACTTGCGCTCTTCTGCCTTTCAGACAGTCCCCACTAAACAGGCAATAAACAGGCATGTTCTTCCAGCAGCCCCGTGCTAGGATGAGAGGGAGCCTACGATCATTTGGGGGTGGACCAGGCCAGACCTATTCCAGTATCCTGTTCTTGACCTGGCCAGTAACCAATTTTTAGAGTAAGGTCAGGACAGAGGGAGACATCCAGCTCCCTGGACCCAGCAGGTTGGTGGCTGGCTGTGCTGGAGGCTGTATCCTGACTGGTGCTAGTGCATGCAGCAGCTACACATCTGCTAACCCCTTTCCCACTCAGTAATGCTTTTTGGCCTCCACCACATCCTTCAGCTACTAAAATCTCAGTGTATTATCTCCATAAAGTCAGTGGTGGGAGCCCTGTGGCCAACATCTGATGTCAGGGACTTGCTGAATTATATGAGCTGTACAAAGGAAGGTAAAAAATTGTCCTGATGAGTGTCCAACACGCTGGGCGAGGAGAGGCATTGTGGAGGAGTGAGTGGAACATTACCTGTCGTACAGCATAAGGAACACAGACTTTATGTCTTGACCCAGGTCACAGGGAGCTATGGCACAGCCAGGAACATAAATGCATCTCTTAAATCTCGGTATTGTCCCTTTCCAGAAAATCTTTTTAGTTTACAACATTTAATAAAACAGGTTCTTTTATCACAATGTTTTTGGAGGTCAACTGCCTCTTCTGATCTTATTTCTCCATGTTTCTAATTAAGTTACTGTGAATCCCATCAGATTTCAACGTGAGGGATCAAGAACCATTGCTTTCATGATCTAGTTAATACCTGTAAATATCAGCTGTCGCCCAATTCCCACTACGAAGTAATAGGTGGAAAGAGGAAGACACCATAAAACACTTTTTACTTAAAGGCAAGAAGCAATAAATGATCTCTATGTCCTTTGAAACCTGAGTGGCTTTTCCTCAGGCTATAACTTTCTTTTTAGGACCCAGCAGATGTACCCATTTTATCAGTTCATAATATTATTTTTTTTTTTAATGCTAGGCTTTGTTTTTTTTTCTTTTTGTTTATTTGTTCCTCGGACGTCTTCATGCTTGTAGAGTAGGTCTGCCTGCTGAGCAAGGAAACTCTGCATGGTGGAAAGGCCCTGAAAGTGTTTCCTGTGTCACCTCCAGGCAAGAAGGTCCGAAGGACATGATGTGGGGCATGATGCTGACTCTGGGCACACCGGAGCTGTGTCCAGCTCTGCGAAATGCCCTTACTGGCCCCAGCACAGAATCACAGAATCACAGAATCACAGAATCACAGGTTGGAAGGGACCTCAGGGATCATCTAGTCCAACCTTTCTAGGAAGAGCAGCGTCTAAACAAGATGGCCCAGCACCCTCTCCAGACGACTCTTGAAGGTGTCCAACGTGGCCGAGTCAACCCCTTCCCTGGGGNATGGCAGGCTTCCCAGTCCTCCGATCATCTTGGTGGCCCTTCTCTGGACCCCTTCCAGCCTGTCCACATCCTTTTTGTACAGCGGGGACCAGAACTGCACACAGCACTCCAGGTGTGGCCTGACAAGCGCTGAGCAGAGCGGGGTAATGACTTCTTTCTCTCTGCTGGCGATGCCCTTGTTGATGCAGCCCAGCATCCCGTTGGCCTCCTTGCCGCAGCACTGCAGAACAGCACTGCCTTGAACAGGCTTTTGTGGAAACTGTTCTCAAGTTTCCTTATATAAGGGAGGGCTTTCAACAGAAAGTAACTAAACTAACTTTTCTGAGACTGAAGGAGAAGACACGTAAGTATAATGACTGAGTTTAGTTTCTCAAGAACTAAGGAAATATCTGAAAATGTGTTTATATGCTGACACTTGCAGATTATCAGCTCCCCTGGAATGTCCCGATGGGTAAGATTAAAAAGTCAGGTAACCCGGTTCAGATGTAACTATTTACACCAACAAGGATGTAACTATTTACACCATCCAAAAATTAGACCTACTGAGTTTTTTTTCAGATGAATTAGTAATGATGAATTATCTCTGTTACCTATCACCCTAATTAATTTCCCCTAATGGTTTACTCATCATTTGTGAGCTATTAATGAAAGAAACCTGCACATTTGCATCTTATCTCTTGAGTTACTGCACGGTTCAATCTGAAGGGAAAAAGCCAACCATGACCTGGTCTGTTCAGTACAGGGAGACGTACAGAAAAGGGAAGCTGATGGATAGGGAAGGCAAAGTGCTGCTGCAGCTCATACACTCGAGTTGTTGCTCCGAGGGCATCAGGACCAGATTTAGAAAATGAAATGAGGGCGTAAGGAATTCAGAAGAGCTTCTTGACTGTTTTCCCGTGTGTTTTTTAAACTTTGTTAGTGTATGAAGATGTGAAGTGGACTTAGCACCACTGGAAATGTTCCACCCCCAGTAAAATACAGCCAATACGCTATATTTAGCGCTGTGTGAAGCTGGCCACAATCATCAGGCAGCCGCTGCCCGACTGTACAAAAAGCTGCACCTTCAGGACGCCCTGAGGAGTTTCTCGTCTCCAAGGCGCTGCATTAAGTGTTGCAGCTCCAGAAGATTCCTCCCCAGCTGCAATGCCCCCACTTTCTCTCTTTGGGGAAAAAGGAAAATTTCACCCCCAGTCCTTCCCCTGGAGAAAATCCCTGGATGTTAAAGAAGAAAGAAGTCCATGAGGCTCTGGGTTAAATTAGTATCCTGAAACATAATGGGCAAGGTTTTGTATTAAGCTCATTTTCAGAGTTTTACCTTGATTTTTTTTTTGTAAAAATCTTTGCTCCAGATTGCTTTGTGAATCAGAAGTAGATATTTCTGAAAGAAAAGAATTCAGCTCCATCATTGTTTTCAGTGCTGAGCACCAAAATACTTTTGATGAGCTTGATACTAATAACTACCATTAATATATCTAAGTGAGAGGACTGACCTTGTCCTTTTCAGCATTAGTAGAGCAGTTACGAAGCACTCCCGCCACCCTGATAAAGGTTCCTAGTACATAAATGAGTCAGCCTGGACCAGCTGAGGATCATCTTAACAGCAGAAAACATGGGAATGAGCAGGATAACTCAAGCCAGCCGCACCAGGACTTCTTTACCTTCCTCCCAGGGAGCCTGAGAGCTGTTGGCTTTCTCACTGCTCTTCCTCATTCTACCTCTGGCTACCACTGGGATCTCTAAACTTTAAGGATTACTATGGAGTTGGCTCCTTTCTGGCACAGTATATGCATCTCTTTGTTGCCTGCAAATACCCCTGCTTCAGAGCTGATTTCCAGTGCAAAAGCATCAGCTACTGGCTTGAGAAAAAAAGTGTGTAGAAAAGATCATCTGCCTTCATACCATTTGACTCAGAGAGGACTCTCCCCTGTACCTCCCTGACCATTTTCAGCAAGCCCCTGTAAATGTTAATGCTTCTGAGAATCTGATCTTTGACCCAAAATGGCTGAAATTGGCTAGCGCCTTTGAAAGTTGAGACAAACTGATTAGAGGCGTCATGCATTCAAATAATATGATTCATTACCCTATTTCCACAGGAAAATGTAGGAAAACAAACATTTTGTGCCATTACCCCCTGAAAAAAAAGATAAATTGAAACTTGTGAAGTACATTTTTTTCACTAATTAATCAACTTTTATATCAATTGGCATCTAACAAAGTAAAAGAGATTAAAGATGTGAAATAAGAGCAACCATCCTTGTTAAAAACATTAAAACCCCAAAAATTTACAGTATGAAATAGAAAGCACCCTGTATTTCAACTGTAGGGATAGCAGCTTGAAATGAAGTACAATCCCATATAATACAAATAAGCCATTTATCTCACTGTGAGGTGCATGCTATGCTCTGAGTTACATAGTATAAAATGTAACACAGGTTGCAAAAATGTGCAGGAATAAGTTAATGTAGGAAAATTATTTGCTCTCATTTTTTTTCCAGCTTTAAATGACCTATAAATGCAGTGTAAGAGCCACAGAGCTCTTCTTAAAAACAGTCCAGCCTTTTGAATAAATGACAAATATTATAAGCATGTCTGCAAAAAGGATTTACAAAATGGAAAAGTCCAGGGCACACAATATTTCCTCATTTTCTGGTAGAATAGTCTGCTGCTTTATAATATTGACCAGGAAGCAGAGTAGTACCTTAAATATACGTGAACTGCTTAATACATAGGAGCTGAGAGCCATCCCAGCAGGGCAGATGAATAATGTGCATTTCACCAATCTATGTCACGCGTCCATCTTGAGACACTGGATAGTATTAAAATCACTGTACTCTTAATGCAAAAGTAAAGAAATCAAAAAGGGACCCAATGCATGCTAAAATGCTTTTTGGAAATCCAATTCGATGAAAATCACTTTGAGCTCTTGTTGATATGAAATGGTTATATGGGCAAGAAATGAAGAATAACATCAGATGTTCCTTTTTCCCTCACCTGGACACACTGAGAGCCATCTGCTGCCCTAGGCTGGTCTTGCTTGTCTGGTACAAATTGCAGCAAAATAGCTAGTTATGGGAATTAGGCTTGACATGTAGGACATCAAAAAGCTTAAGCATATTCTTATTTAGTCTTGCGCATAAGGAAGACTATCTGAATTGATTTTATGTGGTACTTTAACTTCCTTTCACACAAAAACTCTTATTTATTCCTGTTCATGAACTTGAGAAACTTTGCAGAAACAGTTGAGAAATGGTGGGGATAAACCTGGAAAGGAGCATTTCTGTAGCAGCCTTGCAGCCAAGTGACCTGATGGCTGGACAGACACTGCCTGAAGGCTGTACCCGTATTCAAGATGTGTTGTTGGGACAATTGCTTTGTACCTGTATCGACTGAAATAAAAATAAAAAGCCAGAGCCATGGAACCACATTAGTTGATAAGGCCTAATCAGCTTGCTTTATGAAAATAACACCTTCAAATAATTAAAAGCATTAAGAGATGACCAGATGAAGGAGCACTAGTCATAGTCATGACTAGCACTATGATGACTAGCACTATGATAGTCATGACTAGCACATAGACTATGACTAGCACTAGTCATAGAATATGATGGCTGTGGTCCACCTCCACAGAGGCTGTTGGTCACTCTGCATAGCCAGGCGAGGAGGGGAGTGCTACTATGGGAGGTAAATCCAATTTCACATTTCCTGAAGCTTCCTCCAGGTTGACTCCAGTTTGACTGGAGATGTGGGAAGGGCTGTGAGCAGCTGACACAGCAACAGCTGTAGGTGTTAGCGTTTTCACATGTGGACCTTGTCAACTGCTGACAATCATGGCCTCAATATTGACCACTGCCATAGAGCAGTTGGCAGGCTAAGTGTTAACTGTTCAGTTTAACACGGTGATTCTTCTCCACACTCTTCTTAAATGCAAGTCTTCAATGTGGTGTGGAAGCAAAGCCATTACAATGACTCTAGTGTAACCTGGAGCAGGACAGGAACCCTACCCCTCAAAGCACCTCTGATTTCATGGCACAAAGCATCTGGTTTCCATTGCTGCGCAACGTATTACCTGAGAGGGGTTAACTGAGTGTAAGAGCAATAGAAAACAAGAATCAAGAGGAAAAGCAACAGAAATCAAGATCATGTTGCTGGGTGAAAAGAAGAAGATTGGTACAGCTTAAGTTGCATAGTCTGAATTAAGTTCTCCTACAGGGAGGGGATAACGGGCTGTAGGTGTCACCTGAGCGTCACCATGAGGGTTATTTCGTTGGTGTCTTATGGTAAAATCAGGAGCAATGAGATTAAATGAAGGAAGTATTTAATAAAATACTGGGAAGAAAATCCTTGTAGCAACACAAATTAACGTATTGGTCATCTAGTTTCTGTTACGTTAAATAATTTGAATGCCATTTGGGTTTGGGTCCATGTAACATGACTCACCTGTGAGTAAGTATTTTGGTTTCAGTTGTGATCCAGTTGTATTATCCTAGGGCAGGAGGCATTGCTCTGTACTGGATAGAGCTGCATACTCCGGAACTGTCAACAGGAGCATTTCACCTCCTGGAACTTTATCAAGAATCAAATCAAATCAGTTTGTGAGCCACTGATGTGATACGAGATTCGCCAAAGAGACGTTGTCTTTGCAAACTCCCATTGCCTTTCCTGACAGGTCTTCAACTCTTCAGTTTTTATTTATATTCTACATGGAGGAGTGGGGAAAGCACAGATCTTGCTTAGAAATGCTAGTGGAAATGGAAGTGCTTAGGTTAAACTATATTATCTTTATTTTAATCTCATAAATTGCTATGAATAGTCTCATTCACTATGTAATCAGCACTTTTATTCATTAAATAAAATTAAAACCCCTTGAGATTAGCTTTTACCTTCTAAATCTAATAGCATGGGCAGACAGAGAAATTATGGAAAACCAAAGATCTTTGGGAAATCACCTGCTAATCATGTCACTGCTGCCTGCAGGTCAGAGTTGTCAGTTCTGGGGGCAAAAACAATCTTTCAATCTCCATTAGGATGACTCAGTGAGAGGATGGCATTGCTGGGAAGGTGCCTCTGCAGACAGCACCAGCACAGGGGGAAGCAAAGGGTCTCCAAACTGAGGTTTTGGAAAGGGATGTGCTTTGCTTGGTGGTTGGACTCTCAAGTCAGGTTACAGCTGNNTCAGCAGCTGCCAAGCACCACAGGTGAGTGAATCCACCCACAAAAGTGATTTAAGCACCCAAGTGCTAAAAGATGGTGGAGATAGAGATGTCAACTGGGCTTCAGAAGAATATTGGAGTTAGGCTTCAAAATGACAAATTCAGGAGAATAAGTTTAAACTAGTCTATAAACGTGATTATACCTGCCCCTATGTGTGCCTATACCTAGGTGCTTTCACAGCTCCATCTCTAGCTAGAGCAAGCACTGTATTAAAGCTGTGCTCTAACTTTTGATAAACTAGTTATATGCTCACATTATCTGCTGTGGGAGCTCTGAAGCCTCCTCAGTGTTAGCAGTGACGATGTGTTATTTCCAAGTAGTGAAAGGGCTGTTTACTCCTCTTTAAAATTATTAATGACATTTGAAAAAAAAAAAAAAATTGGACCTCAACCAACTCTATTCACAATGTTCATTCTACCTTATCTTCTATTATGATATCATAATTTATTTAGAGGGATATTTCAAAAACTTGAATAGGGTTTTTCTCAAAGGACATTCTGCCCCTCTCATCATCCCGGCTTTTCCTGCCCTGCCTTCCCCTGTATCTTCTGTTGACTTTCTGCTACAGGCTTAGCGAAGCAAAACTGAAGTTCTCACCATTCCCTTACCAATGGCGTTATCAGAAAAGGCAGATGATGTATTGCTTTGCACAAGAAATTAGTGGTAAGAACTGATTAATGCTTACCCAGCAGATATTGAATCCGATTCAGATTTCAGACCAATTTTACAATTATGTTACTC
This sequence comes from Anhinga rufa, assembly GCA_013400875.1. Taxonomy (NCBI): domain Eukaryota; kingdom Metazoa; phylum Chordata; class Aves; order Suliformes; family Anhingidae; genus Anhinga; species Anhinga rufa. Next base: position 6,390 of record VZTV01117663.1, on the reverse strand, counting down.
CAGTGAGATTGATGGAGCTGTTTCTGATTTACCCTGAGGTCCATCCCTTTAGCAGAAATGAACTGACTAACAGAAACGCGGTCAGATTAAAAAACAGACAATATGATTTATCAGCTACTTTTTTCATAGACACGGTTTTTGAAATTTCTCATTTTATGTTCCATCTTGTCTAGAATTTCATTTGTGGCCCCCTTCTTGAGCGGTCTCTGTATTGACCTAAGGATTTTTCTCCTTGGTACATAATTAGTGGGGCTACATTTCCCACAGCCTATTTTAGTTGCATTCCTTTCATCTGAACAAATTCTCTTGCTTTGCAAAAAAAGGCCTCATTCTACGAAGTTTTCAGCAAAAGCATTAATAGATGTTGCAACTTTCAGTACTTATTCTTTATGTCCAATTTTGTTATACAAGGCTTTTTATTACAACCTAATGAATGACCTAGTGATAATGGAAGAATCCCCAAGGAAATTTAGAAACAGCTTGACAGATATTTTGGGAGGCTTACATGATACTGAGCACGTCATCTTCAGAACTAATTTAATGCCAGTGTATGGATATGATGCAGTGCCTACTAGCTGAATTTCCATTGTATTTTTGAGTAGTATAGTGATGGAAGATGACGGAGGTTTTTGTTCCCAGTGCCTAAGAAAAGATTGACAGGAACTTAAGGAAATGAGATGGGAAGGGTGCAGAAGGTGCTGTATTGGCTTATTGCCAGGACGAGAGATAATGTGATACTAGAATGTGTCATGATGGAAAAGAAGCCCTTAGCTTAAATGTAAAGAATTGTCATTGAAATTATTATTGAAAAGAGAACAAGTGCTTGGCTCTAAAATTAAAAGCAGAGTCTATAAAATAACCAACAATATTCTGAAAATTTTAACTGAAAAAGTGGGATAAATTTTGCAAAGATAAATTTCCCCTGGTTTGTCTGTCACTAAGTAACACTGCTAAAAGCCCCAAAGAGCCACACAGTTTTGGTGAGAAAAAAGTGTTATTGTCAATCAAGCTGGCTTTCTGGTCTTGGTCTGTAATTTAATGCAAAATTTCCTACAGTAAATTCACATGTTACGTTTGAGCTAAGGCATCTCCTTAGAGAAATTATTCACTTCTATTAAATAAGGGTATTAAAAATAAAATGTTCTTGACAAGCTATAGGACTTAGATGCTTTAAACACACTTCTAATTCACTTCTGACAAAATTTTCACACCTCCTAAAAGCTTTTCTTTATATTCTTAATTTTTATTTGGCAACATGTCCCCTCTGATTTCAATGCAACTACGCACTTTAACAGATTAAACACGTGAACACATTTTTGCACAGAGTGTGAGCCTCCGTCCCTCTCTCACAAAGAGATTTTGAACTTGATGTTTCTTCTTTACCACAGTATAAACCAGAGAAAACAGGAGAGTTAAATTGGTATGAAATTAGTACAAGCTAAAATATGTCCCCTAATATTGAGAGGACAGACAAACTGAAGAAGGGACCTTTCAGGGGTACATGCTCATTTATTTCCATATGTAGATAAACTTCGATCTCATAATAATCAAGGAATGCCCAGACAGTGCTATGATTTTCTCTGTTCTCCTGCTATATCAAAGGTTCAGATGTAAAGTCAAAAGCCCTGCCCTGTCTGACAACGCCAAATAACGTTTTGACACAGACTTTGCCAGGCACCTTCAGTCCCTGCTGTGATTGAGAAGGACATTTATTTGCTGCTGGCCTTGTTATGTAGCAAGCTGTGTCAAGTGCTGGGCATATTCTCCCTGCAAGTGAGCACAAGTCTTTCACCCTAATACTCTTCCCTGTTTCTCAGTGACCTTTAATCTTAATTTCTAGATTTTATTTAATTTTTTTCTCACACATTTCCTGCATGAGAACTACTCCTCTAAAGCTGGGGGGCTTTTCTCAATCATGTTGTTAACAGTTGGCTCTTTCTACTGAGGTTTATTTCCTGAGATACAGGATGATACTGTTTATTTCTTCCAACTTCTGCCTTTCTGAGCAAATCAAGGGCGTTTAAGCATGCAAGTCATGAAAAGGAAGAGATGTGGGTGTTATGAGCTGCAAACTGGAGCCCAAGGACCAGGGCATTTTGGGCAACAGAGTCCTTGTGGAGCTCAGAGTCTGCAGAGAGGAACATGCTGGAAAGGTTTGGCCAGCAGATAACCAAGATGTGGAGACAGACTCAGGCAGAAGAAATAGTGTATCAGTGTGCTTTATTTCACTGATGAAATGAAACTCCTGAGAGACCACACACACCTGATGCTCATGCTGATACTAAGGAGGGAGAACTGCAAGGACGCTATTGATCCCTGTCCGGACTGACGCATCTCATGGGACACCAGTGACCAGAGATGTGGACTGGGGTGCACCAGGGGCGTCAGTGGCTATACTGTAGAACCCCAACAGCTTCAGGCTCCTTTTATCATCCACTATCTGATAATATAAAGGACTAAAACACTCCAGAAGAGTCACACTCCTACTTTTCTCCCTTGAGTGAGGATTTTTTCTGCAGCTGGCTCAGATGCAGGTGGCTGTACTGCAGTCAGCTACTGGTGAGTATAATGACTCTTATCTTGGTTACAGAAAACATAATAACATTCCTGAGCACAAGTGGTTTCTGATTTCCTTGTTGAGAATGCTGGTGATCCATAGACCATTATATGCTAGGTGCTGTACAGGTCTGTGAAACACAAAAAGAATACTCTGCTTATCTTCTCCACTGATATACTACCTGCAAATACTCTTAATTGTAGATTTCACAACAGTTATTTTAGTGACGTTCATGTTTCTAACCTCTGAAATCATAGAATCATAGAATTACAGAACAGTTTGGGTTGGAAGGGACCTTTCAAGATCATCCAGTCCAACCCCCCTGCAGTGAGCAGGGACATCTTTCACTAGACCAGGTTGCTCAGAGCCCCGTCCAACCTGACTTTGAGTGTTCCCAGGGATGGGGCATCGACCACCTCTCTGGGCAACCTGGGCCAGGGTCTCACCACCCTCATTATACAGCATCTACCTTCTTTCAGTTTAAAACTGTTGCCCCTTGTCCTGTCACTACACGCCTTGGTAAAAAGTCTCCCTGTATATATTGAAAGGCTGCCATGAGTTCTCCCTGGAGCCTGACTGAACAACACCAACTCTGAGCCTTTCTTCGTAGGAGAGGTGTTCCAGCCCTCTGAGCATTTTCACGGCCCTCCTCTGGACCTTCTCTAACAGGTTCATGTACTTCTTGTGCTGTAAAAACAATAATTTGTTTTTTAAAAAAATTGGTCATGCATTTTGCTCTGTTTGATTTTCTTTTTTATTAGCCAAAACATTCCCCAGTAGCTGAAAACTGCTAATTTTCAACTAGAAATAAGATTCAGGAGAGAGGTATATCTAATTTTGGAGAGTACTTCCAAAGCCCTGCTACACCACTCTAAAAGTACAAAGGGTTTTCAAGTTCAGGGACATAGCAGGACCCAGAGGAATTAATGACCTTAGGGTAAGCGCAAATAAAGCCCTCTGTGTTGTTAATGTTGTGAGTTTGGGGGTTCTTTTTACTTAAGAACTTTAAAAGACATCTTGAAAGCTGCCACTGGTAACCTGTTGGCCTTCTCCTCCTCCTAACACTGTTCACAACATTAATCGAGCCATTTCAATTTTCACTTTGTGTGAGGCAGCTCAGCTCACGCTGCTCTGGGTCTGCAGGTCTTTCAAGACCTTTTCCAAAAATAAAGTAAAAACCAGCACCAATCAACACCCCAAAATGTGTCTTGACAGAATTACATCAGGGGAAAGCAGTAAGCTGCTTCCCAGATAGACCTTGGCTAAAAAAGCCCTACAGCTGTAGAGATGATTTCCCCAAACCAGAGCAGCCCTTAGGAATTTAACATTAAGACATTCCCTTCTTGGTTTGGAGCTGTTTCAGGGTGGAGGATTTGAGCCCAGTTCCAAAAGGATCATTAGAAACAATCTCCACCGCAAGCTCCAAGTGGTGGGTCAGCAGTTGACCTAAGCAGGAAGAGGTTAGCGGCAGCAGGCTGACACCAATCATGGTGTCTCACGACTCTGTCTGCTCAGAGCTTGCTTCTCTGCACTGACAGTTTTACGTCTTCATTGTGATTTTGGGACTTGAGCCTGTAAGTAAAACCCACATCCACGTCTGGTGTTGAGGCTTTTGAATTGCATTATGTTTGTCTAAAGAAGCTTACTGTGAATCAAGTGGGTTGTTTCACTTCGTTTTGTCTCTCGTATCCTGGCCAACACAGCAGTTTATAAAATATTCATAGCATAAATGATGAGCCAGAAAATCAGCTCACACTGGCAATTTCGCGTCCCAGCCTACAAGTGCCAGGAGGATTCCCAGGTTCATAAACGTTGGGTCTCAGAGGGACCACCACGATGGGCAGCTCTCATCAGCAGCCGGTGGAGACATTGCTGCAGTGACCGCTATGGACTGCTCCGTCGTGTGCCTGGGGCCGAGTGCGGCTCTGGAGAGTTTTGTGGGCTTGGTTTGGAGGTTGTGAAGACTTGGTTACATCCCTTCTTGAGCTATTCCAAAATCCTCATAAAAAAAAAAAAAAAAAGGAAAATAAAAAGAATAGAATAACTAGTACGTTTTCTACCAGTGCAGCTCTGCTGGCTTTTATTTATAGTCACTGGATTCAGGGTCCTGAATTAAAGAGCTGCTCAGGAAGAGGAATGTTTTTGCCCTTTCATGGATCCTTTATACACTGCACTCAAGCTAACTCCTAACTTTCTTTTTTTTAAGCAAGTGAATGCATTTAGTGTCTCTCTGTAAAGAACCCTCTGATAGCAGCTCTGTGCAGACATTTCAATTTATCAGTCTCCTTTCAGAGTGCAGATGCCAAGACTGGACCCGCTATTACAGTAATGGTCTCAGTAATGTTATATACAGAGCGAATATTGTTTCCCGCATTCCTATTCCCCTAGTCACGCACATGAAGACCATGCTCCCCCTTCTTCTTTCTCCCCTCGTTGCATAGCATATTTGATTTTATACAGGCAGTGTTTCCTATGGCCATTGAAGACAGCACCCGAGGTGAGAAGGAGGGACTATCACATGCAGCTATAGACTTTCCTTTCGGCTATCTGGCCTCTGCATTTCACTGTTTTAAAATGTTATTTAATAATGGTCAACTTTACAAGGAAATTCATATCACTTTACTTTATTGGTTTCTTCTCATCACTGTCTCAGGTTCTTTGAAGTGGGATGGTTTCCTATCTCCAACTAGGTATTCTTCATAAGAAGGGAAAAAGCCAGTACAGTTACCTAGGAGTTTTAATCTTAAAATACAGTCATTAGGATTTGAAGTGTTAGCAGAAACATATTTTAGTGGTTACATTTTTGTTTTGTTTTGTTTTGTTTTTTGTTTTTTTTTAAATAATGATAATTCCTGCATCTCTTACAGCCACCTCCTGCACAGCTTTCAGGGAAAGCACAGGTCTGGCTTCCACATCTTTCAAAATGTTCATTATTTTTGCCCTTTTCAGCATCATAAAAAAAAAAAAAAGGAATTAAAATTGGGAAGGTGATGATTTAATTTCTCAAAAGTGAAATAATCACTCAAGCTTATGGAAATTGGGTTGTCCAAAAGGAAATGGGGAATATAAAATGTGAATGTCAGGTGGTTGGAAGGAGGTAATGGTGCCTGCAGGTTTGTCGTAGTCCCAGGAGCTTTCCACCCGCAGCACAGCGCCCGCCGAGCCTAAACCAAGCACTGCCGATGGCTATCACATCTCCAAAATGATGTCCTGATGAACCACGTACCTCAAAACCAGGACTTCAAAAACCGTGGCAAAGAAAAGCTGTCTCACCTCCGGGATCCCCAGGGTGCCCCAGGTGTCCCCCTGGGATGTCAAGTGGCTTTTGCAGGGGCAGATCCCCCAAGGTGGAAAATCAGCGTGGGTGTATGAGGCCATTCGTAAAGGACGTTCACAACCTTACCTTGTTTTGCCTGTTTCTGAATTGAATTGACTTGATTGTTCAGGAAACAAAAGCCATCAGTAATGGATGAGATTTACGCACCACGCATTTTGCTGCCGATTAATAATAACGGCTAAAAAAATTAAAATTGACTTAGCCTATGAAGGATGTTGTGTTGTCACTGGGATGCTTTTCCTTGCAAAATTCCCACTTTGATGCTAAATGTGAAATCTCATATTAGATGGAAACATATGAGATGCTCACAGCAGCCTCTTTGTCATCCTTGTCAGGAGCGGAGGCTGAACTCTGGGTTCTCAGAGCTCAGGGCGGTTTGAAATGTGCAGCTCCTTTTCTTCACCAAGTCGTTCAATATTCAAAACTAAGTTGGACAAAAATGTGCCAAGAAATATTATGTTGAGGTGTTTTCAAGGGAAAAAGAAAGGGGGAAAAA
>VZTV01117653.1:0-17041 GCA_013400875.1 Anhinga rufa | reverse complement strand
ACCATTCTATGATTCTACCATAAAATATATTTTCTTGCTTTACTAGCATGGACAAAACCCCCTCAAACCATTCCAATGTAATGTAATCATGCTACATGCACTGTTCTTTTCCTGAGCAGGAAATAACAGTGAATTGAACTATGCACAGACAATATGTGTAGGTTGTTGCAAGGTACGTGCTCCTTGGGAGGAGTTTTTCAACATGAATTTTTTACTCAGCATTGCAAAGATTCAGTGATGTAAGAGCAGATTTTTAAATGTAATGAAACATTCACTGGTGAAATAGAAATTCTGATCTTCCTTGGGGAAAAAGGAAGTTACTTTTTTATAGAAGTTCCTTAGTTCCTGTGGTATATTCTGCCTATTTTGACCTCTTTCCACTCCCTACTGATTAATTTATTTTATGAGTCAAATCAATAAAGGTAAGTAGAGAAGGAAGGAAAGGAAAGATTTAGATATTGGACTGTAGAAAGAAAAAGGTCTTGTAAATCACTGAAGAACATCATTGGGGGTGGGGGGGAAAGGGGGATATTGTGGGAGGAAGCAGGAGGCTTTCTTGGGCATCCACTGCATTGGATGGACAGACTTATCAATACCATCTGCCACCAAAGGGTGGAGGTAAAAGAAATCTGAACACTATGCTGCTAATGCATAAATTGCAGGAATAGTACTAGAAATATGACAGTTAATTAAAGCACCTGCTGTTCAAGACCAGAGAGCTTTCCACCTTGACGGGGTAGGAACCAATCTCTTGCTCTCCTCTCCACAGCAAAAATTACAGGTGAACAGTCAAGAAGGTTACCTTTGCATTTTTTCTGTGGCAACTCTGCATCCACTACAGTCCACAGAAAATTAGCAGTGGAAATAAATGGCCCAAGAAGAAGAAAACAATGTGTTGCTGTAGAACAAACCAGAGAATCTGTGCATACAGCATTTGTTGCAGTCTCAATAGAATAGAAGAGGATTCACATTAAAATTCAAGAAAGTTGTTCAAACTAGAATATTTAATAACATTTTCACATGATGATAAGAAATGTATTTGCATCTTTGGCTAATATTGCATATAGTTACAAAAGTCACAGCATTGGAAATGTTAATCTCTGAGTTTGGTAAGAACATTGTAAGCAGAATACATCCGAAAACAGAAAATGCTATTTTTGTCCTATTTCTGTTCTGAAAGATACAGTGCAAAACTAACCCTAAAAGGTGCAGTTACAGGACAGTTGCAAATGTTAAAGAAATACATCTGAATGCTACCTGGAGAATAAATCCATTTGAAAATAGAAAGCAATAGTTACAGTTTCTGTATAGATTCAAATCCACAGTGTAAAAAACCTTAGAAAATATGTTGGTGTACACAAATTACCATAATCTTCCCAAAGCTCAGGTATTTTCACGTCATATCCTCATTAGAACAGGAAGGGAGAACAGAATACAGCATGCAGAATAATTTTGTCATATTATTACCTCATTCTATGGTTTTACTTTTCTTTCTTAAGAGAATGTATTTTTCTTTTGGCCAAAAAAATAAATCCAAACGGAACATCATTCCTTTCAGATGACACACCATATGAAAACAGTTGTAGATTTTACACTACAGAACAACATATATTTCGACGCCATCATCTTATGTTCTGGGATACAAAATCTTCTTTACAGAACTATAAACCTCTGTTTCTCAGAGACATTATGGAGGGAGGCAATATATTAACTCAGGTTTTTCTCTCTTTCCTTCTGCTGAGAACTTTAATCTACCTGCAAACCACCTCTTCAGCCTTCCAAGGAACCATTCATTACTTAATTATCTTCTCCAGCTGAGCATCCATTTCCCCAGGAATAATTTTATTTTGATTACCATTTTCTTGGCTGAGTTTAACTGTGGCATTTTCGAGAAGATTGCCAGTGATTTGAGTAACTTCTAAGTAGTTCATACATTTATAAGACATATTTGGTAGCTTGGACTTCTCCCTCATCTTCAGAATATGCAATGTTGCCTTTAATGCCATTTCCCAAATATAAGTCTGGTTTTCACTCCAATTGAGCCAGTGATACTCGTAGTCACCCTGTTCTAACAAGTTATTTCTGCTAGTCTCCACTGAGTCTTTTGTGTTCTGACTGCATAGGTCCTAAGTGAAGCAAGTGGATGACTGAGTTTACCAGGCATCAGACATCTATTTCGACCTTTCTATCCCTTCATTTCTTTGTTGGGAAACAAAATTTGTGCATTTTGATCTCTGCTGCTCTACTAACAATGTGGACTATATAATAAGATATGCTTCAGGTTGTCAGTCCTGTGTTAGAAAGTAATGATTACAGGTTTTACACTAAAATATAGCTATGATAGTCTGCCTTTTAAAGCCACGATAGCCATCAGGAACAGCTTCTCAGTGACCGTGGTTTAGCACTGTGCTTCATGAAAATGCAGCCCGTTATTTTCTCCCTGATTCCCAGGGAGGTAGGTCACCCATTCCCAGATTCTGCAAATGAGATTGTGTGCATCCCTAGTCACTACAGGGCTGGACACCAGACTGCTCACCTCCAGAGATGGGAGGGACAGGGTGAGAGATCACCTCCTTCTGTGCATGCACACTGCTTGCAACAATGACCATGGAAATCCTGCTGTTGCAAGCACAGTGACATGTTATTTTATGTGCTGCTACTTTTGCAAATTACATTTGCACCAGTGTCTGCACCCAAAGTTTGTCCTACACATTTTTGTGAACTGGAACACAATGTTGCCTAATTTCTGCTGGGGAAATCCCACAGTTTCTTCTATTCAACATCTTTGCTATGAGTATTATAAATTCCATTAATTTAGTTTTCCCTTTTATTGATTATCTGGCTTCTAAATTAAGGCATACTCTTCTATGTTTATTTTTCAATCTCTTTTCATAAGAGACCACAGAATACATATTCAATTTGTAATAGATTAATTAAGTAAATAGGAATAAAAAATGTCTAACTAAAATCACATCATAACATTATATTTAAAATGTCTAATTAAAACTACAGCAAACATATAAGCAATCAGAAATGTATACATCAAACATTTGTTTGCAAGCACCGAATTTTCAGTTCCTTCAGTAAGTTCGGGTTGAAAATCGAATGGTGACTTATTTGTAAACAGTGCAAGCACCCCAGTTTGCTGACAAAGGACATGCCATTAGTGGTGTTCCTTTCTCCAGAGCTTTTAAGACCGGGGAAAAGAAACCCCTGAATTGTGGCACTGTTTTGATTTGCACTGGGAGCCAGAGAGTTTTCTCTGTGTCAGCAAAACACAAGGCCTTGGAGAGTAGCAAACATGAAAGATTTCCAATTATTTCAATGTTCACAAGGATCCTCTTTCAGATAGGGTCCACAATGGGAAAATTAATTCTTCAATTTACGTTTTTTAAGATGAAAAGTGCAAAGTAAATCCTATCTCAGCAGCATAAGCTGAAAGTCTCAAATAAGAAGATAAAAGAAACATCCTCTTCCCCTTTCCTAAGACCTTCCCCAATGGCATCCCTGCAAATGAGGTCATACTGGAGATTTTAAAGTATTTCCTAAAGTACGAGGTAGCATCAAATCCAGAATTTTTATCTGTAGGGACATGGGTACTTTAACACTGTCTTTTTGACCCAATTCAATATAAACATTTAAAACTTCCAAGGTATGAAAAGTGTTGCTAAATGTTGACACAGGATTCTCAATATAACACATATAGAACTGCACTGATTTGAAACTTTCATATTATAAATTGAAGTACCAGTACATGCAGTGACACAGTTCCTTATGGTTGTCATAACCCAGTTGTTTATGAACTCTTGTCAAGACATTGATGGCTCCTGAAATCATGCAGCATAATTGGGGGCAGTTTACCCACTTCTGGGGGATGTAATTTTTAGCCAAGGAGACAGAGAAATTGGGCCATGTTCACTACCCTGCTAAAGAGCTGGGCTAGATAATTCAGGGAATTTTTTTACTATGTAGGACCTTATGTGAAATCAAAAAGTCTTACATACTTCAGAAATACTGAATATTTTGTCTTCTGCTGAGCAATCTCTGAATTTTGCCCAACCTGTCAGAGGACAGGAAGACTGATTAATTTGTTCATGAAGTGAAAATAGATTTTTCAGGCATTCATTTTTAAATGGCGGCTTATCAATAATCTTGCTGAGCGTATGCACTGAAATTCACAGTATTCTAAAAGCAATATTTTATTCTAAATGTACGTATATATACCTATATATACAGACACACATCATAGCCTTGTCTAGCAATTTTATTTTTCTTCTCTTCACTTTTACAGGATGCCAATAATATTAAGTGGACACTAAAAGGAAGCATGTTTTTTAAGTTTCATCTGATATTTCTTTTATCGTCTTCCTCACCTTAATTTCTGTTTGTTAACTGATGTTTGAGAATGAAGTCTGATAACTCTGACTTTGGATCACTTACACATCAGTTGGTTGAAATAAATAAGAATTTAAAGACTGCTTGAATAAGGAGAAACAGGCTTTTCTAAAATGGATAATTAAAGATACCACTAAGGAAATAATGTTGTGCTTCTTAGTTGAATTGTACAAACTAAAGATAGTTGAGTAGTCCACATAATGAGACATGCAATGAATGCACAGATATCTGCTCCCCTTCAGAGATGGCTGTTTGATCTTTTTTAGGTGTTTTGTATAATCACCTCTATGCATTTTAAGGTTTTCAATAATGAATGTGGGAAAACTGTTGGAAATATAAGGTCTAATTATTTTCCTAAGCAAAAAGACCACATAAAGAGTGGTGTTACTTCAAGTAGTTCTATCTTTCATCTGTCCAGAGGAATTCCATATTCAAGTGAGCACAGTGAAGAAGTATTACAGTATCAAATTCTGAATTCTTATCAATCATTGCATACTACCAATGGGATTTTACAAACTTCTTAAGGGACTGGATTTTCTATTTATCACTCACCTTTAATATACATTGGATTAATAAATCCAAAGGAAGTGTGTTTTTGGAAGGTCGTTACCTTTTGATCTCTTAGTCCATCCATAATCTCCTCTGCCCATAGTAGTCTATTATGTGTTCTGTATTTTCTTCTTTAGCAGAAAACCAAATCAATTAAGGTTGTGCTTCCCTGAAACGAATAACAGTCCCAAATAATGTGAAGCAGGAGACCTGCCCTCTGCAGTGAACATCAGCATTGCTTCCTTGAAAGGGTGATTTTTTTCATCAAAATCCTGCTTAGTGGTTTGATCATACCTTTCACACCTTTTCTATAGTCCTAAATATTTTAAGATATCAGAGGTATCCCCTTCTTGCTTACAGTTTCTGCTGTGAAATTTCTAAACACAACCATAAAACTAATTATTCAGCTACTAGGTTACACTGCTTAGAGCTCTTACTTAAGATCCAATAGCTTTTTCTCATTCCAGATGCTCATAGAAACATAGAATCATAAAATCATTTAGGTTGGAAAAGACCTTTAACGTCATTGACTCCAACTGTAAACCTAACACTGCCAAGTCCACCACTAAACCATGTCCCTGTGCAGCACATCTACCTCCAGGGATGGCGACTCAATAATTTCCCTGGGCAGCCTCTTCCAATGTGTCACAATCTTTTCAGTGAAGAAATTTTTCCTAATATCCAGTCTAAACCTCCCCTGATGCAGCTTGAAGCCATTTCCTCTCATCCTATCACTCGTTACTTGGGAGAAGAGACCAACACCCACTTTGCTACAACCTCCTTTCAGTTGTAAAGAGCGATAAGGTCTCCTCTCAGCTTCCTCTTCTCCAGGCTAAACACCCCCAGTTCCCTCAGCTGCTCCTTGTAAGACTTGTTCTCCAGACCCTGCCCCAGCTTCATTGCCCTTCTCTGGACNGCCAGGCAGCTTTCCAGCCCCTCTTCCCCCAGCCTGTAGCATTGCATGGGGTTGTTGTGACCCAAGTGCAGGACCCGGCACTGAGTGTTGTAGAACCTCATACAGTTGACCTCAGCCCATTGATCCAGCCTGTCCAGGTCCCTCTGCAGAGCCTGCCTGCCCTCTGACAGATCAACACTCCCACCCAACTTGGTGTCACCTGCAAACTTACTGAGGGTGCACTCGATCCACTTGTCCAGATCATTGATAAAGATGTTAAAGACTGGCCCCAATACTGAGCTCTGGGGAACATTGCTCATGACTTGCTGCCAACTGGATTTAACTCCTTTCAGCACAACTCTTTGGGGCTGGTCATCCAGCCAATTTTTTTTACCCAGTTTGCCCATCCAAGCCATGAGCAGCCAGTCTCTCCCGGAGGGTGCTGTGGGAAACAGTGTCAAAGGCTTTACTAAAACCTAGGTAAACAGCATCCACAGCCTTTCCCTCATCCACTAAGTGGGTCACCTTGTCAAAGTAGGAGATAAGGTTAGTCAAGCAGGACCTGCCTTTCATAAACCCGTGCTGATGTGGCCTTATGACTTAAGGTGCAGCCACCTTCTCCAGCCACATGGTCCTAGGACTTCCGCCTGCTTGACTGCTGGAGCTTAGTACCACCCAGTACAGACCAGTACCACCCAGTATGGTCCTTCCCTGCTGCTGGAGCCCAGCATGGTGTCCTGGGGTCTTTTGCCCAGGCTGAGGTATGTGGCTGATGCCTTCCCTTCTGCAGGTTCAGCCAGCTGTGGAGTTGAGGAAATGTCCCAGAGACACAAAGACACACACATGCAGGACACTGACAAAGCCAGTGACAGAGGCTGCCACAGACAAGGCGCAGCCATCACCAGCACCCACACAAAAGACCCAGTTCACACACCAGCACTGACTGCCATGTTTCCTCCTCCTCTGGGGCTGGCACAGACGGGAGGTCACTAGTGCAGGCACACTCACATGACATTCCCAGGGTTCACTGGGGGGGTCAGCCCTTCTGTCCCCCGGTACCTCTGCCCACATCCCTGCCCTCTGCCCTGCCCCATGGGTTCCCGACTCACTGGCTGGTCCAGCTCAGTGCTTTCTGCAAGCACACAGCACTCATGCACTCAGCCCACAGGCACCCCACAATGGCAAGTCCCCCAGCATGGACAGTCCACCCACCTGATACCCCAGGGTCCCCTGTGTGCTGTGTGGTCCAGCTTGGATTTTGCTGGTGAATTCACATGCACACCACACACACTCAGTTTGGGGGAAGATAGAGACCCTTGCCCCCCAGCAGCCGGCACCAGGCACACAAGTGATGACCCATGGTCCAACCACCAGCGCTGAGTCCCTCACTCCTCTAAGTCATGCCGGTCACCCCAGCAGCTGGTTTTGGGGACTCACACTTCCCACCCCTGCGCCTGGAGCTGAGAATCCCACTGGCTCCAGTAGCTGACACAACAGGCCAAGGGTGCCTACACCCCTGGGCCTGACTCCAGTGGCTGGTACCCAGTCCACTCCTACGGTCCCTCCAGCAGTTTGCACCTGGGCCCTGCAGCACACACACTGGATAGACAAGAAGGTGCACAGAGACATAGTTAAGAAAAGATTTAATACGAAGATGTAAGATGACAATACAGACTGTAGTGATCAGATGCAGGGCTCAGCCAGACAAATGTATTGACCAGCCCCATTGTACATCCAACCAGCCCCTCTTATACCCCCTTCTGCCTACCCTTCTTGTTCCTCCCGGCTCCCCTTCTCCTGCACATCCACCATGGGTCTCTACAGGTGTCTCAATTCTCACACCCCTCCCAGACCGTGACTGAGGTCCCCCTCATTCACAGCTGCATCAGTGGCAAAGTCCAGGCTGATCTTCCTGGAAGTGGTACCTGTAGTTTCTCTGTTGACCAGCAATTAGTGTGAGTGGTGATCTTTGTTTCTTATCATTGTCTCCATGCTGTTTTGTCAGGTCTGTGTCTCTGTATGTTTTGTTTCTTATTTCTGCTTTTTTCACCTAATTTCTCAATTTACAAGGTCCCAGAACAGATAAACCTGCTGGAACATTCTCACACACCCTCATCAATTAGTATGACTGACCAGGTTTGGTTCTCATCACTGCCCTCCGTATCATTTGTCAGTCAGGTTTGTGACCCTGCATGTTCCTGCGTATGGTTTCCTCCTTTTATTATTTCCCTTGCTGCACTGAAAAAAGGCCCTTGGCCAGATGTCCTTAAAGGAGCAGACATTCTCCTTCCACAAACCCTTCATAATGCCTCCTGCATGTACCTCTTTGTGGCCTTTCCAAAGCCTTCTGCCCTTGGAAAACCAAGTCCTCTCTGTCCCACTCAACTTGGAGATTTTTCTGATTGTTCTACCTGTTATTTTCAACATGATACCCAAAGTGCACAACACATTATACAAGCTCAGAAGTGTTCCTTGTATTCACTTTCTCCATCAATGCTGTAGGATTCAAATAATATAGATTTAAGCATATGTTCTTTTTATGTATCAGCTGACAGCTTTTACCCCTAAATGGAATAATTTCCTTAGAAAAAGTTAGTTATTTTTCTGACACCCTTCTAATATTTTACATCATTGCTGGATGTTCTGGTGTCAAAGATATAGCTTCCTCATACCTTCCTTATATTACTCTAAGTGATTAAAATTTCAAAACCACAGAAAAATTTTGGATAGGGTTGGAGGGGAGAAGATCAGCTGCAAGCAGTCCACAAGATTAAATGCTCTGTAAGGTATGAAGTGCTTCAGTATTTTAATAAGGGAATCCTAATTAAAGTGTTAATCACATACTCTGGAAAACTGACCTGTGCAGAGTCATGCATCAACACACACTATTGTGCTAAAATACAGAATTGTTGAATGAGTTTTCCTTGTTGCCCCTCTCCCCTTAGATTTTGCAAACCTATGTACCAAATCCCACTGACTTTAATTTACCTCCAATACATTCTGCCAGTTGCGGATCTGACTTTTTGTCTCTGATTTTCCATGCACCCAATAAAATCTTGGTAGACTAGCTTCTTCTCTTTCACTCCACCCTACCCACTGCAGTTTAATGCTTTACAGTCAGGGTTTCAGATACTCCCCAGATTCATTTGACTTCTGGCAGAAGCTTAACACCATTCTACTTTCAGTGCTGTACAGAAGAAATCGTGGCCTCGTGCAGTTCTGGCTGACTGCACCAAAGGTATTTCTAAAGTGACTTTTGAGAAAACAAAAGAAAAAAAGAAGACCCAGTATTAAAATGTAGATGAGCAGCTTCTTTTACCTGATTGCAGTTTGACTGGTCAACGACCTGTAAAAGGCAAGGCAAATGTTGTTTTACTGACTGTAAAAATTCTCTCACCCAAATGTCTTTGTCTTTATGTAAGAGAAAATAAGGAGAAAATAAGGACATTGCAGATGTTCTTACATTGATTTTTTTACTTCAGAGTCAATCCTGGATTTTTTGTTTGTTTCCTTTTCTGGGAACTTTTGCACATATAACAATTTTGCTAGTGGAAGATTGAGGGGAAAACTTGATCAGATGCTTCTTTTAAAGAATTTTTACAGCAATTCATCTGTCAAGTGTGGAATTCAGGTAAAAAAGGAAATTGCTTATATTTTATGAAAGGTTTCTTATTGTAGGGAGGAAAAAAGTAGTTACTAATCACATGAAGTGCACACAATTATCTTTCATGGAGACTGGGAAGCAGTTTTTCAAACTTTTCCACCATGTGTCTCCCTAAAAGTGTTCCAGTAGGACAAAATTAAGCATACTGAATTTCACCCATATTTTCAGTCACTTTAGTTGCTCTGTCTTCCACAGTCTCAAAAATTTGAAGCTCACATGTCAATAACCTTTTGTGTCCATTGACTACAGATTTTTCACTGGTAGGAA
The DNA here is from genome assembly GCA_013400875.1 of Anhinga rufa. Taxonomy (NCBI): domain Eukaryota; kingdom Metazoa; phylum Chordata; class Aves; order Suliformes; family Anhingidae; genus Anhinga; species Anhinga rufa. Next base: position 7,271 of record VZTV01117653.1, on the reverse strand, counting down.
TCTAAATCTAAAGCTTGGCTGGCTGCATAACAACATAAATTGTGTTATCTGATTGGCATTTCCTGACCAAACTGAAATGACATGATTTACACACCTACATGAGCACATCACCATTAACTATCCAGCCACTTGCATCAACAGTCTCAGCAGAAGGGCTGAATGGGGCAGTTCTCCAGGTCCAGGGAGGAACATACTGGTGCTGCAGGCAGATGTTATCCATATCACCAAGATCTGATCCATACCTTTTCTGTTGGATAGTTGGAAAGTCATTTTTTCCAGGCTATGATACTGATACCTTTCACATGCATTATACCCAGTATCAGAAAAATGCACAGTCATGTTGCCTCCATATTTAGTGCTTTGATATTTAGCAAGTTGAAAGAATGAGGAAAAAATAAACAAACAAAAAAAGACCCCAGAAATCTGCTGAAATCCCTAATTTTTTGCTTTTTTCTTTTGCTACAAAGGAAAACTTTTACAATGGAACTGTTTAAAATGCCTTTAAAGCTTTATGGTTTTGCCTAAGTTGAATGAAACAAAGCCACTGAACACCTTTAACAGTGATATGACTGTAAAGAAGGAAGCAGTTTTTTGTTGGTTGCCGATAAACTATTTATTTAAAAACTTAAAGCACAATAAACCAGCCTGAAATCCATGGATCCACTTCAATGTGAAACAAAAAGAGCTGCCTGTTCAGAATTAGTCTCATATTGTGACCGAGTTCCTCAGAAGCTGGCTGTGGTCAATACTTCACGTAAAACAAGGAGTCCTGTGCAAGCATAGGTGTGGACTCTGTGTCAGAGATTTTTTGCTTCAGATGAGAGGTTCATTATGGGTTGGAAAAAGGAGTTTTGCCCTTAAGCTGTATATGCGTGAGTCGGACTCCAGGAAATGCAATTTCAAAATGGCTAATTGGAAGAGAATGCAGATGTTTTATTCAGTTGCAAATTCTGGCACTGCTATTTGGACAAGACACTGACAGGATTTAATTCTTTTGTGAATACAAAGCAGTGATAGAGTGAGCAGGCACTGACAATGTTCGTGGAAATAAAGCAGAGACTGTGCACAAAAAATATTCTAGTGCCAATTTAGAAATTTCACCACCTCAAGCTGAAATTTGCATGACAATGTAGAGCAAGAAACCATTCAGCAGCAGAGAAATAACTGCCCCTTCAAAAACACTCACCTGCCCACATACAGACTTTGCTGTACTTCATGAGATACACTTCTCTATTCTAATCCCACTTTATGGCTCATTATGGCTCATTGTAACCCTCTCTCATATATTCTTTTCAGACTGGAAAACAAAACAGGGCACCTTTAATATGCAAGTCCTGCTTCTGCTCCTGTTGAAGTGGTTGAGTTTTTAGTAGGAGTGGAAGCAAGTTTTTGAAAAGTATATTAAGTTGCATGGGAAATACCCGTACAGGACTGTCGACTGAACTACTCTTCAGTTACTGAATCAATTACATAAGTAGATTAACGTTTGATGGTGAATGAGGTAGATGTGGACATAGGTCAGATTCATTTCAGGCATGTTGGTTTGTACCTTTTCATTCATGCTGTCAGTCAGCTCCCTGGTCACAACTTTTTGCCATTGCAGTGAAAGGGTGAGCAGTACAGAGTCTGCTGTTTGACAAAATACTATGTGCATCTCCATGGCCTTGCTATCAGATCAAAAAGGTCATGATCACATGATACAAAACATTGGTATGCTATAAATTCACACTACTGGTTCAAAATTGTTGATGGATTAACTTTTTGCCAACAGATTCTCTGACACATCAGGTATCATCAGTCCTACAGCAGCTGGCACAAAGCCATCATAGGAGCATAAGCACGACATAAAGTCTATATTGGGTGATGTAGCTCATTTAACAGAAAGGCACTTTGATCCGAATCATATTTGTACGGCTGGGTGATTTGAAAGTGCAACAGATTCAGTATTAATCATGGAACTGCAGCTTGGCTTCCTGCAGTAAAAAACCAAAACAAACAAAACCAAAACAAAAAAAAACCCACAAAACCCTAACAAACACAAAGGGAGTAAATAAAATACACTCATGTCCTGCAAGACAAATGGCACACTACCTCTACATCGCACTGCAGCTGGCAGCTCACTGGGCACCTCGGGAGCACATTCACCAAACAACAGCAGCTGAGCAGGCTGCCTGATGCTGATTTGCCCCAGTTGCAGAACCTGATTGATGCCCACTCAACTCAGTGGAATCAACTTATTTGCTAATTAGTTCCTCTTCTCAGCACATTTACAGAGTCCATATTTGCAGTGACGTGCTTCTTGGGAATAAGATTCCGTGGATTGGCTTCAGTTCTTCATCACTGCTACTCGACATAAATGGAACGATCTGTCTTTATGGCAGTATACTCTCTGCCTAAGAATTGAATGCTGACTCTTCTTTAATTTCTATTTGCTGAGACACTCACAATTAATATATTGTGTTATTCACATTTTGCATGCTTACATCAGAGATAGAACCCAGGCCCCATGAACACGACAGGGGTCCTTATTTTACCAAGGGCCTTATAGAAGTTAAAACAATCACTGCCCGGTAGAAAGTGGAAATAGAGGAGTCATTTGTCTTTGCCACATCACAGTTTCCAGAGTAGAAGGTTTAGATCAAACTGACATGGTCATCTGTCATGTGAATACACCCATGCTGAAAAAATAACATGGACTGATGATAATGAGACAGAAATTCAGAAAGATTATCACGTGTGGGCTGCTTCAGGAGTACAAGGTGAACAGAATTTGTTCAAAGCCAAGAAGTTACAGGAGTGGTTTTGATGAAAGACCAGTTGTGACACAAAATTGGAATGAGACAACAGAACAGATGATGAGACATACCTTTACTGTACAAAATGTGAAATCGTAAGAGCACCCTGATGGGACAGATGCAGGATACTGCATAGGTAACTTAAAAGAGGAGAACAGCCAAGAAAAATTACCCATTATTTAAGCCAAATTTAAACCAAAATTAATATTTTTCCATTTTGACATTTCAAATTATGCCTAATTCTTAATTACTTAGCTGCTGTCTACTTGTATAATTACTTCTTAACTGTCAGGAAGTATACCTGGGTAGGCAAATGGTATTAAACATGCTTTTGCCACTTTTATAGAGTGTAAGGTTGTATGTAAAGTATTATAAAAACTTAAAAGAGAGAAAAATAATATTAATTGTGTCTTTCTTAAGAGAATAACTGAGGCACATTTTTTGTTGCTTTGCTGGTTTCATTATCTGAGATTCTTATTTTCAAAGAAACCTGAATGCAAAATTAGCATCTGAGCTGCCTGAAGTTTATTGAAAATTCTCATTTATTATTCAAAACTTGTAAGTGACAACTCGTGATGACTAAATAATAGGTAACTTGGCAAGTGGATATTTGATAAATTGCTTTGAGAAACATGAAATATCTCCTTCTCCACTGTAGTAAAAACTTTAACTGTATACATACCTGAAAAAGATATGATTAGAGGAGTATCTGAAGCTTTTTGGGGTAATGACTGAACATAGGATTTTTCTGACAGAAGCAATAGTCTCGTATCTCCTGTCATTAGTAAAACATAGGCTATAAAGTAGAAGTATTGGTCAAATAGTAATGAGCTTTTAGGAACTCTGACTTTCTCTTGTACACTGCATTATTTTGAGTTTAACAATAATGTATCTCTTTAGTCTAAATATTTAGAAGGACATACTTGCAAAGTGAAAACTTCCCTACATTTCCTGCCAAGTGTATAAGGATAATAACAATGTTATACTAATTATTCTAAAATACTTATAAAGCAATTAGAGCGGAATTTTATCTAATAGAAACTAGAATGTATTTACACAAACCAGTTTATTCCACCAAACAAAGTGTCCTGCAGTTTTTAAGTAGAGAACATTCCTTCACTTTCAAGATAATGAAAGGTTAGAAGTTAAAAGATGACCAAGCCAGGTATGAATGAGAAAATAAGATTGGTTTAGGAGTTGTTGGGGCGGGTTTTGTTTTGCTACAAATGAGGGGTAGCACTGAGAGGGGTATGTTAAAAAGCATTTAGATTTTTTTTCAAAATCCAGAACAGTGCCCTTTCAGGATGCACACACACACACACAGAGCTATCTCTAGTATAGAACAGGTAAGTCCAATTCCAGTACTTTTCTGAATAGCAAAGCTAGCACCAGCTAACAGCTTTCATTGGAAGCAGTATCCTTCCCAGCAGGGTGGCTAACCATGGAAACATGACCCTGCTCTAGGCAGTTTTGCCTATTGTCAGAGTGACTGACAAGACTGTGAATGTGATCTGCTCTTCCCTATTTTGTAGTTGAACCTTTTGATACATTTGGTAGTGGAAGCTGATGTAGTGATCAGCAGCATCTGGCAGTGGGCTGCTACAACAGAATACTCTTAAGTGAGGAAAAACATAAAAAGCTGTGTTAAATACTTGTGTGGGAAAATGAAGTTGGTTGGTATTATGATGTGATATTGCTAAGTGATAGAGTATTTGTTAATGTAATTCTGCTAGACAAAAATTGAATTATTGGTAAATGATCAATTATATTTTTTTTTCAACTAAATAATTATTTTTACACATACACATTTATACACATCAATATACATGCATAATATTAATCCATGATACACTTCACTGAGGTCAAATTTGTGTGATATCACAGACCAAGTCTGTGCTGTCCTACACCTTGTGCAATATTAAGTTACTCAATTACAATGTATTATGGACTCATATGAGCAACTCTTATGTTAAGATTTACATTGCATTATGTTAAGATTTACATATCAAGTGCAGGTCTGTCTGCTCTTGGGAATATTTTAGGGGGACAGTCATTCAAAATCCATGTACTTTCATCCTCACGTACCAATCCAAGGACAGGACAAAAGGTAGTAGCAGTAGAATTGGATAGTAAATTTTCTAATAAAAAAATATCAAAGCCAAATTTTAAATTTGAATTCTGATGCAGAATCTGTTGGATTTCAGAAGGGGTTTTCCCCAGGCCAGGGAGGAGGTTGGTTTCTGCCCCAGATCTCAGCTTGAGGGTAGAGACATTTGGAGGGTGCATCAGATCTGAGGAATCTGCAAAAGGAAGGTAGAAAACAATTATTGTTACTGCATGTTGCAAAGCACGGTTGCCAAAGGATCCATTCCAGCAAGCACTGAAAGCTTCTGAAGAAACTGAAAAAAAATCTTGCTTTCAGTCTTGACAAGATCAAAATCACTTTTCAAAATGAAATTTCCATCTGTTCAGTTTTCAGTTAATCTACTCAAGACATAACAGCTTTCATTTCCTTCCCACACTTCTGATGCTGATACATCCCAGTTGGACCTCTGATAGATAGAAAAGGGAGGAGGAGCAAACCCAAGATGGAAAAAAGTTAGGAAAGAATTAATTTGCTGTAGTTCTCCATCAGAATAGGTTTAGAATAGTGAGCACTGAAATATTTTTCTGGTGTCTTCAGACAACAATCAGATGGACTGTTCCCTACCGGTACTTTTACAGCTGAAAAACCGATATGGAAAAACGATGTCTTTTAAACCCCACAATAGCTCCAGGGGTTGCCTACACTAATGCCTTAAATCTGCAACAGAAAATGAGCCTATTAATCAGTGAAGGAAAGGATTAGAGACTGTCCTGATCTTGTGTGGACGTGCATATCATTTAGCCTATTTTGTAGAGTAACTGAATAAAAGTTTATGACCCTCCAAGTTTTATTTTTTCAGAGCCCCAATTAAAGAACTGTGATATTCTGGTTATTTGATCCAGAAAATAGATAGTCTCTGCTGCTGACAGCTAGCAAATGATCTACCAGATGCTTGGGATCTGCAGCTACAGAGCCCAGCCATGATTTTAGAGTGAAGAATTAAAAACTCTTCCCTTCAGCAGCTAAGAAATGCCTCATTAGAGCTATAAAGGAAGAACTGAAGGCACATCACTACTATAAATAGTACTTTACATCTCTCTTTAGCTCAACTCATTAATAAACTTAGGAAGGAATGAATTGCCAGACTGATAGATATGTTTTTTATTTCTACAGAACCCGGTGTTGTGGGTTGTTTGCAAATGTTCTCCCCATTCTTCATTTGGCCCCGGCTTCTCCTAGTCTCCCTAACAAAATAGAAAAAGTTTGTTCTTTTTTTTTTTTTTTTAAGTGAATATAGACTTCTAACTTACAAAAAGGGAGACAAACGGAACAAAATCAGGTGTTCCCATGGTTATGTTTTGTTTCAGTTATGAAAAGCATTACCTACGCAATCGTTCTATTCTGGCAGTATTTGCACCCAAATGGGTACTTTCAAGATTTCCTCTCCCAAACCTTATGCTAAAATTGCCTTGACAAATATTAAGTTCAGATTTCAGGAAGACTGTGCTCTTCTAATAATTAAGTCTTAATTAACAATGAAATAATCATCTTTGGGTCCCTAACAGACCTATCTTTCCATTTCAGAGAAAATGATGGTGGAATAGCTACACATAGTGCTTAATTTTAATGCCAGTGCTTCCAGATTTTTTAATATTCTAGGTCAGGACACTCCTTTTCAGGAACAATTACAATAATAAATGCTACTTGCTTATTTAATTGAAGAGGGGAAGGGGTGGTCTCTCAGTAATTTTAATGTATCCACCTGAAAAGTAATAATATTTATTTTCAAGACTGCTATTTTAACTATTAAGTTTTCCCCAAGTGTGTATCTTTATGCATGATGTACATCTCATCTGGAGTAAGATATAAAAAGGATATATCCTCTTTTTCTCCACAAAAAAGGTGTATCTACTATTACTTACAATAGATCATTATACAATAGATCAATATCTTATATCATTTATAAGATGATGTTGCCTAACATACAGCAAGACCTTGCTTTCCCAATTTAGGTTTCTTCAAAACCATCTGAAAGGAATTAAAAATCTCAAACATGTTTTTTAAAAGTTTTTAATTTCAAAACCTTCCTTTACTGTGAGTTTGAATGCATTGTGAAATTAGAAAGTAAACCATACCTTATTTTATTTCCAAGGATCCAGCTCCAATTAAACATCATAAATAGTCTGATGCACTCAGGGTTTACTAAACTGTTAAGAAAATAAATATTGTTGTGGAAATTTTAGATTAGATGGTTCATGTTATTCTACTAACGTCCTTTCTGTGGGAGAAAACGTCTCACTTCTTCAAAGTGCAAGATAACAATAACCTTGCTAACCTAAAAAGTAATGTGCACTTTTGCTTTTAATAACTTGTTGTGGTTTAGCCCCAGC
>VZTV01117649.1:0-10343 GCA_013400875.1 Anhinga rufa | reverse complement strand
TTTTGGATTCACTGCTTCTCCACCCCCATCATTCTGCTACCTCTTCCCATTTCTTTGCTGCTTACATTGCATGACTTTTCTCCCACTTGTAAGATATATGCTTTATTTTATAACATTTCTCATGCACTAAAAAAAGTGCTAAGTCAAGCAGTTACCAGAGCTGGAAGATCTAACCTTCCTCCAATTGGCACAGCCGTCATGTAATAGCCATCATGTTAACTTTAAGTATAGATTATTATTATTGAGCTTGTATTACCTTGGCTGTTTGCCCAGCATGTCCTTGATAACTCAGGGTCACAAAAAATGAGTAATACTCTGGTCCTACTCAATAAGACACAGGATCAGCATGATGAAAATGGCCTTAGCATTCAAGAATCCTTTAAATTCGGCACTCCAAATTAAATTAAAAAATGGTTTAGATTGCTTTCCATGAATAATTGCTATTAACCCTTATTCGCCTTCTTGCCCCTTCCCAAGACTATTATTGATTCCCAGTTGCTCAGATGCTAAGAATATCCTTGGATAATGTTTTGGAGATTTAAGGCACTAACGAGTTTATCAAATTAATGGGATTCTGTAGGTAGCAGACAAAAGACAGCTGGATACGTTTCTCCATGCACAAGTAGCTTGACTCCTGCCTCTGAGATGGGAGCAGTGCCAAATAATGCATTTTGGCTGTGCACTCTTGTGCAATCATTCCCCCAATAGAATTACATTCTCCTGGTGTGGGATGGTTTTTTCACCCCTGAGCATGACCCTTTTATAATATTTCCTAGTCAATTGTTTGACACAGAGCTGGCTTTCCCAGATTTCTACCTCTAGGTAATGATTAAGTGTTTTCAAAATCACACCATAATTGGTTCAGGTCAATGACAAGGTAACTGGTGAAGCAAACAACAGCGAATTCAGACAGTTCCAATATCACAAGTGTTCAACCACAAGGGACATTTCTTATCCCAAGGAAGATTCATTTTTCAAGTAGAAGCTAAAGCATAAGCCCCCCAAAACCAAATTAAAAAAAAACAAACCTTCATTTATTACTATGTAGCTTGGAAAAAAAAATTGCAACACACAAATCTAAAGAATATGCTGAAACAGTGACTAAAGTTGGAAGAGAGAATTTGGGGTATAGTGGCCTTTCTCATAGATTAATGTGTTTCTGGTTCGTGTTTAGAAACTAGGAACACAGACCTTAAATACAAACTTACATTTTGTGTATTAGATGATGGTAGTGGACAGGGGATCCTTGCTACAATCAGTTGATTGACCTGCCCTGGCACTAGCAGTAAATGACATAAAAGCCTGCAATGCAATCTCAGGGTAGAAACTTCTGTTACATGACTCTGGCAAATACACTTTTACACCTAATACCACAGAGCATGCTGCCAACTTGTGTGTTCCTTGCTGCCTCGTTATGTGTGTGCTCAGTATCTCCCTCATTAGTTTTAGTCCTTCCGCCCTGTGCCTCACTAATCAGAACTAAGTAACATTTATTGGTAATCCTTTTCCTCCTCAGGTAAAGCCATATGGGTGTTTGAGAATAGGAAGAGTCTGTATTTTCAAGACAAGGGCTGTCTCTCTTGGGCACTCATGCAGAAGAAGCTAAAGCTAGGAAAAATGGCATTATTAGTCCATCTATGACCTACCCATTTCCTCTTCCCTACTGCTAAAGCCAGCATTACTTACATCTTTGTCAGTACAATAAATTTCCATCATTTTCAAAAATGCTCTCTCTCCTCTAGGGATTTTCCATTGCAGTTGGAACCATGCAATCCTAACCACCTCTCCCTAAATTACATTGCCTTTATTTGAGGCATTCCCACACAACAGAGCGCAGCCGTGATGGGATCCACCTTGGGTCAATATACTGAAGTGAATTAAAAGGTGTGAGTATGACACTGCATTAGCTCTTTCTGCTTGCCACTGGCTGCCCTGTGCACACTCATATTGTTTGCCAACTTGCAGAAAAGAAGTTGGTTTTATGAATGCCTACCATGCACATAAGCAGACACCATGAGATTTGGCAGACAGGAGCAAGTGATGACAGGTTGTCATCAAATTATTCCTTTATATTTTATACCAACAAGGATCATCCAGATTCGTCGGAAGGAGGACGCAGGAAATATAAAATGCATTTTAGACAACATTTTCATTAAGAGTACCCAAGTTTGCTAATTCTAATGCCCAGTCATAACCTCTGTTTATTTTTTCTTATTATTGGTCCCCTCTCTGCTTAGTGGTAATGAAAACAAAGCAGCCTTGGCCAGCCATTTATGTGGAAGGCAATTGAGAGCACAGCATGCCTTATCAAAGCAATGGGTTCCGCTGTGGTTTTTGTGTATGGTATAACTGGACATCCCATCTAGTCAAGAAAACCCAGCTCTGGATGAAGCCAAAAGAAGACAAAGCTTATCAGGACCATGAATACTTACAGGTTGTAGGCTGAGGGACTCCAAGACCAACTCAGGATACTTTGATTTCCATTCAGAGCCTGACCCTTCTGTCTAAAGTAGGTCCCAGGCTACTTTGGGAAAAGGGGAGTTTTGGCTAGAGGGATTTGGGACACAAGTGGCTAGGTCTCCAGCTGTCATAAATCAATACATTTCCATTTACGATAATGTCTGGAACATACTGAGAACATCTTTCTGTGTTTCTGAGCAGGTTTGTTCCAGTTAAGATGGCTTCCAATTTTCATACACTAAGATGTTCAAGTCTGAGAGTTTTTAGCTTGAAATAGAATCTGCATGAAAGAAAAATGTTTGAGTGGAGTTCTGGAGCATAAGGAGTTTATCAGGTAGTAGCAACTTGCATTGCAAGTGCTTCCCCAGAAAGGTCAACTGACAGAAGTGTTTTCCACACTCCTCCCAAAACTGTAGGTTCTTGCTCTTCCATCATGTGATGTTCTAAGAAATGAGGCTACACACATTCATTTAATAACATAGTTCCCTCGTGATATCTTCACTTTCTGTAATGAGGGCAGTGTTGCTAACTTGTTAGGAACCTGAGGACTGTATCAAATTAACATAGCATGGAGGAAAAATTAACAGAGAGGGGAGCTCCTTGCATGAAACGGATTGAGGTCACTGATGGCCCTGTCTTCAATCTTTATGCTTGTATTACAGACAAAATGTTAACAAGGATAATATAGAACACTGTTACTTGGAATTGGGATGCCCTTGTTTTTATTCAATAACCTGAATGACCAAAAGTAATTAATCCTTCACAATACTAATTATATAATAAAGCAAGCATGATTTGGGTGTTTGACTGTGAGAAAGAAAGGGAAGAGGCATGGGTCTTGGTAAAATTATCAGGGTGAAACAGCAATGAATAAAATAATCTTTTAGTTTTGCATGATAACTTTTAGTTTTGCATGTATTGACATGAGTAAAGTCACACTGTTGTCTCTGTAGGATAATACTGTGCTTCTGCTAACATGCAAGAAATCAGAATGCAGCTCTTTCCATACTTTATCATAAAGCAAAACCTGGCAAGGGTGAGAGGACCCTTGCCAACAAGGGATTGCAGGAGAGAGAAAGCCAGGCAATGGATTCATGAAGGGGAGTTTCAATAGAGACCTCCATACTATTTTTTCTTTAAAATTTTCCTTTGCAAAACATCATTGATAAAATACACCCTCTCTGCAGTGATTTTTGTCAGCCATACATATCACTCATCTACAAGCACAAAAGGTACACAGAGAAGTCAGCAAACTGTGACGGTGTATGAAATATAGAGCCTGTGTAGTGTTTGTAAAGATCAATTTGCTGCAGCCTTGGCCTTTTAGTGGTTGTGGCTTGCTTGTGCAGTGATCGTTCCTAAAAGGGGCTATAAGCAGTCATTGCAGGACATCTGTTCTGCAATGGCAATGGGGCAAGGTGCTGCTTCCACACAACCCTCATTTGTGGTTTCAGTATGCAAAGCGGGTGAGTCATTGCTGACAGATCCAAGGAGCTGTAAGCCCAGGCACGATCAGTGTGCTGACAGCAGCAGCCATTCTTCTAGATAATGATTATTGCCAAATATCTAATTTTTTTCTGGTGAAGTCTTCCTCTCCGCTTCCATGATTCTTGAATGCTGGGAAAGCTGGGGCCAAAATCTCCCCTCATCCCCCTGCCTGGGTGCCACATGCAGGGACATCTTCCCCTGCCTGATGGTGGTTATTACAAGAGGAGCTAATGAAGGACTGAGCCAGTCCACAGAAACCTGCTAATGAACTTCGGGACATACCTGTTTATATCTTGTGGTGGTAAACAGTTTTGTCAAAAGATACCCAAGATCAGCAAAACCAGCTCCCTTCTTCTCTTCCTCTAGGTGTACAGGCTGTGCAATGTCTCTGAATTTAGTAAAGAAGCCCTGGCCTGCAGCATTTTTGTGCCAGTGTAGTCATGGGTTAGTTTTGGAAAGCGCTTGGTGGCAGCCCAAGCTTGGGTTGGCTTTGGCAAGGTGAGTGTGTGGACATCGGTCCCCAGAGGGCACTGCCATCTGCTACTGGTGCCGCTGGGGAGCTTCACTGGTGTTTGCCAGCAAATGGCTACGAAGCACGTGTGGTCAAACCCCACTTGCTTAAAGACAGCTCACAGTCACAGGCCAGATGGACTTGTCTTGCTTCTTACAGTTCCAAAGACACAATATACAAATACAAATATAAAGACTTACAAGTCACATCCTAAACTAAGCATAAGTTGGAGAGTGATGCTCCTGTGGGGAGAAGTGCTAATTAGTGGCACCTTCTGCTACAGAGCCCAGTGACAGACGGGTCTCACCATAAATGAGTGGTTGGTCTGGAAGGACTATGCTCTGGGGAACCTGCAGGAGTTAGGCAGATTTAGCTACACCAGTTGGTAATGATCTGCGGACAGTGAACTAAGTGAGCTAAGATTTGTCAACTAACAGCATAGACAAAGTGACAATAAGACTTGCTTTGGAAAAATGACTGCAAGGTGGTTTTGTTTGTTTGTTTGTTTGTTTTTAACCGTACCATGGCCAAGTGATATGCATCCTTCTCTTGGCAGCACTGGAAGAGAATTGCACAAAAGAGTTTTCCAGGTTCTGCCACAGACACTCTGTGATATCTTAGTCAAGTCACTGAGTCTTCCTGTACCTTATAACTTGAGGACAGTAATATTTCAGTCCTCCCGATGTCCTTTATCTGTGAGTTTTCTGGCAGAAGCTCTTGATCTGCATTTGCCATCATTAGCCTTCAAGCAGTCGGGGAGGAAAAAAGCATTTGCTTCCCCAAAGCTGGAAATATTTTGTTGAAAATCTCTGGTTAGAACACTTCCAATTTTCAAGCGGAATCTTGAAATTTGCTAAGAAAATAAGACATTTGATACAAACTATTTTGGTTTTTGTTTTTTCTTTTTTTTTTTTTTTTCCTCATGACTCTTAATTTTCTTTCAGGAAAAAAAAAAATCTATCCTATTATGTGTAATAGCCAAGCCTGGTGGACATATTTCTGGGATGCGGGACTCCTGTATTCAAAAGCAGACAGAGTACAGGTTAAAATAGGTCTTTATGTCAGTGAATGCCCTGCACCCTCTGGTGTTGGCTGTAACAACACAGAAGCTCTTTCCTTGGCATTTCCTTTCTAGTGTCTCAGGCAGCGGGTCCCTGCTCAATGGGCTGAAACATTTCCTTTTCTCTGGCACTCCGCTGAGCTTCCAGCTTTGCATGAGGATCCCAGGGAGATCCCTACAGGCTGCAGGCTCTCCCAAGTGATAGAGAGCCATGCAGTTGGGCCCCAGTCCTTCTGCAGAGTCAGTGCCAAAGGATTAAGGTGGTTTGTAAGAAAGGTACCCCTCTGTAAATAGACTTTCTTTACATACAATCTGTAATGAAATCCCTTAGGAGTCTGACTTTAGGAGAATATTTGTTGCCACAAGTCACACAGTTTTGGAAGTTGAGGATGCAAAGAAATCACACTCTGCTCTGCTCTGTAGGAATAGCACCCCATCCTCATCTTCCATTTCCCCTTCCCTTTTGTATTTTTGAAGGATTTGGGTAGTTTCTATCTTCATTAATTTGACTGTATCTAAGTGACACACCTCTTGTCTGTCCCCACATGCTTGCACCAGCTTAACTGGTCACCTTGTTTCAGGCTGCTGTTGATGGTTGCCTGATTATAACCTTTTACCAGCTTTTGAGGCCCTGTATTTTCTGGTAAATGCCAATGTGGCAGCTTAGGGAAGGAAGGTGGATGTCAAGGAAGCTGTCCAATTTTCTGTAGTGGGAACTGGAGACATTTAAGTCTCACAGGCATCCTGCTAATGCCGGCAAGACCCAGGAGTCAGCGGGGTCAGGCAGTGGGAAGAATTGTGACACAGCAGGACTGTGGCTGACAGAAGGGCTGCATGGGGCCAGGTGAGCCCCTGAAAACATGCTTAAGAACCAGGGAGTAATAGTGCTCTGTCCCTGTGTGTACTGAAGCTGGCTTCTTGCAGAGCCAGCAAGTGAGGCTTGGGAAATTGCCACAGCTCTTCATCATTTCCTCCTTCCCTAAAACACAGCTATCAAAACTGCAAGTAGATACTTGTATTTTGTGGGATGAACCTTTATTGGAATACTTGACATTTAGTTCCTCTGCTCATGTAATTTTGTCTTTTCAAAGGGACATTATACTTTGCATGGGAGTGTCTTGCTGGGTTCTCTAAGCCCCTTCTAAGAAACAGTCCATGTAAGTACAACACTCAGGCAAAGGCTCAGGACCAGGCTGCCAGAAGTTGGCATCACAGCCCCACCTCGGAAGTACTTCTGATCAACATAGTCTATGATAGTTGTCACAGCCAACATAGTCTCCTCACATGTGGGTTGAATCTGGTTAGGGGGTAGAACAAATCCATGAGTACCCTTGTCTCGCAGTTCAAATGTGTAGGAGAAAGGAATGCCAATCATGTGAGCCCAGTCCCGTGAGGAGCCTGAGTTACTGTCTGTGAATTTAAAAATAGAGGGAAGATATATGTATTAAGCACAGTTCTTTGAAAATACTTCTTGCTATAGTTAATGCAAGATTATACCAGAATCCCTGAACTAAGCAGTAACCATACATCACTGTGACATGGAGAGCAGAGTTTCGAGGTGCTGCAATTCTTAATTACACTAAAAGTCTTCCATGGAGTTTCCTAAGTGGAGCTCCCTAACAATCCTCTATAAGATGGTATTATACAAGAACAGGAGATGAGTTCCAGGGATTGTGTATTCTTAGCATTTTACTGTGATTAGTGTGGGGTACAGGATAGATTGGCCATTTGTCTGTTCTGGTACTTCATTTCCTACATTGACACTGCCTGGAATTTCTTTGTGTATTTGTTTTTAAGCAAGGTCAAGTCTGAAAAATTTCTGGCTACTCCCTGTACAACTGTTCATCTGCCTCCTGGATCTTTTTTCTTACCTATTCAGTATAAGTACAAACCCTGGCAAAATGCAATCCTAGGCACAGACAAGTTACCTCACTGCTCATGGAGTAGGTGAGTCATGTGACTTGGGGACTGGCACAGACAGATGCTGTGAATATGCAAAACCATGTGGGTACCAGAGCCAACTACTTACTGTTCTGAGTGACTAGCATGACTTACTGCTTGCTGGGAAAGCATTGGGTTTACCACGCAGTCTCTAGGGCCCTCTAGTCCTCTACGTAAAGGCTGTCAACTAGTATCAGCTGTGATGGTGTGTTCATGATGTGGCTACCTGGTCTATTAAGAACGAGGCTGACACCAACATATTTCACACAGTACTGCAAGCAGCTGCCATGTGATAATGTCTGATGGAGTAACTATAGACCTGATTGGGATTTTAATTTTTGCTTGACTCCAGTGAAGACAAATAGGAGTTTTGCTGCTGACTTCAGCAGGGTCAGGATGATCTATCACCAATCTCCTTCTGTCCCCTGTGATGTATCTGTAAGGAATTCATGTAGGAACTAGCTTCTGATCAATGCTTCCTTCCTTCCCACAGTCAGCTTTATAACTTAGAGTGTTATCTTGTATTCAAATGACTGCTGCTTAGATGTTCCACTGTACCAGCCCATTAAATATTACTCAAAGAGGAAACTCAGCAAAACAGTACTTACTGATGCCTGTGACACAAGAACAACTCTCTTTGAAAAACAGAGCAATCAAAGGGAAACATAAAGAAACTTACATAAAATTAAAGAGGTTGACCCTACTTCATAGCTGGTCCCATACTTTCCCATCAGGGCAGCAGCTGCTTTCTCTGCAACATGCATCTGTAAGTTCAAAACAGGAACAGCATTGTCATCAGTGCCAGTACATTTGGCAATTATTTTGAGTGGACCGAAATTTTTGTCTCTTTCAGCTTTACATTTACAAATGATCAGCTTTAAGTTTTGATATTATTAGTTCAGGACTTCAGAGAAACCCTTTACAAACATTTGGGGAAATTGTTCCTGATTTTTTTAATGCAAATTATGTTACAATTTCAAAAATTACTCTGATATTAGGTAGAGAAGATATTTGCTTTGTTGTAAAACTAGAGGGCTGTATTTTGGCGATTTAGAGTCTATGCTGTGTAGCATACTGATACTGACTACTGCAGTGATTGATCTCTTACACTTGTTGTATTGCCATAGACTCTGTATCCCACCATCTTTAGAAAGTGAGCCATAGACAGACTAAATGACTTCTCCAATGGCTCATATGAAGTCCAAACCCAAGTCCCTCATGCTCTTGACTAGTGCTCCAGCTACTGGAATGTTCATAAATTCACATGTTAATGAACTCAGAACACTCAGAAACTGAGGGGAGAAGTAACCAAGAAGTAGGTGCCTACTTTGCTCACGTTCTCCTAATAGGCACATCTGGAATACCCTTTCTGGATGCGATGATGACCAGGTGCGTATAATGTGCTGGCATCCTGAAGTGCAAATGCATTCTTGTATGCAGCAAGAACTTGGTGCTCTTTTCCACTTACCTTGCATTGCAGTAACCCTATCTGTAATAGTTCAGTTTTCCTGATTTAAGATGAAGGATTAGGATTAATTCTGAGGCAAATAAACCTTGCTGACACTGCACGGAGTGGCAGTAACTCTGCGAGCCAAGCCCGTGAATAAGCCCAGCTCCACTGAAGGAAAGGCAAGAGGGCAAATAGCATTGTGCCACATACTACTGCCTGTACTTGTTCTCTACAAGTGTAGAAGATTAATGTTTTGCCCTACCAGTTCTTCACTATTACTTGGAGGTTTAGTTGTGGAACCATAGGGAGTGAGGATGTACTGTCCGTAGGAGTGAATTGTTAAATAGCACAAAATGTCACTTTTCTTCCTTTCGATAAACTGAGCCACAGCTCTTGTCTCAGACTCTGATTCTGGTCCAAATCCACAGAAGATTTCACTGCTGCAGTTATAAGAAACACCAATACCTGGAGAGGAATACAAAAAGTGACTCAAAGGAGAGACATATAAACGCCAGTTCAGAGGGAACAGGGAAATTTATCTTGGAGTCTTAAGGTGTGTGTTTATGGCAGGGAGACTATACAGCTCAGTGGGACTTTAACATTTTACTCTGTTGATAGCAACTAAAATTTGCTACAAGAATGAAATATTTAATGCACATTTACAGCATTGGCTGCATGGCTGCAATGAAAATACTCTGACACCACCACAGTGTACCACCTGCCAGGGAAGCTTTGGACACTCCTTGAAATTCATGGCAAACACAAATATTGGCTGTTAAGTGACTAACACCTAACATTGCTGTCTAGAGCTGATGCTTGCTCCTATAGTGAATTAGAGGTATGGTTACATAAGCAGCAATTTTCTGCTCACAAAAATAAACACCAGTTGAAAGTTAGTAACAGTATTTTTACAAACCAGGTTTTTATTTTTACATATGTCTTGACGACAAGATTAATATTCCTTTCTTATAGGACTTCATCTTATTTCAGAGACCAGTTATTAGTCTTGCTTCACATTTGTGTTGCTGATCTGAAATACTTGGAACTTACTGCCCCAGGAGGAATTAAAGTTTCGGTTCAGATCTGTCCCGTAGCAGGCTGCTTGTTAANNTGCCATTCATATGTGGAGAACGGTTTTTCCTCCACAAACGATCCTAAACAAAAGTAACTTCAATTACATAAGAACTCAATGATCCATAGGGCCTAGTGGTAATATGGTGTAAAGACAGCTTTATTTTAGACCTCTGCATCTGGAGTAACTCTTGCATTGTAAGAGTGCAACTCTGTGTGCAAGGGTGATAAAGCTTAGTGATAGAACATTTTATCTACTACAGCCAGCCTGTCCTATTACACGAGCCTGCATGCACCTTGAAATGAGCCTCCTGAGCTTTAAAAAATAAAAGTATGCTTTTTCTGTAGTACTCAACTGCTTC
>VZTV01117644.1:0-40306 GCA_013400875.1 Anhinga rufa | reverse complement strand
ATGAGATTTTTTTTTTGTTTGTAAAAACAGTTCTCCATGGCAACTTCCAGGTGCCGAGTAAGTCCTAGATAATTGCACCTAAAAAAATAGAAACTTTTTCATCTTTGAAGTCTGTTTTGTAAAATTAGACTTTAAGCCTAGAGTATTGGGTTTTTTATTATTATTATTTTTTGTACCTAGAGTTGGCATACTGAAATGAAAATAGTGTGATGATGTTTTCTATCTGCATATGTTATCAGTATCAAAGAATCCAGGTTTTCAGTATTGGGTAAAGAAGAATGTACTATCCACACTTTGTTCAAATAAATCAAAGCTCTGGTAGAAAATTGATGTAATTAAAAACTAAGACGCAAATTTATGCTTGAGGATTTCCTCGTGGGACATTTTTTCAAATGACATTGAATTCCTGAAGGACAAGGAGAAGATACACAGCTGCAAGAAGATTGAGAGATGTTTTGTTAAAAACTAACTTTAAAAACCAACTACTTACCTGCTGTTGGTTAATGTTGGTTAATAAAAGAATGGAAAGAATTTGGTACTGACATCACCTGAAGCATTGATACCGCTGACTGGCATATTTTAAAATAACACTGTGGGTAATATTTTGAGAGGGTCTAAGAATATATAACTACTTTTTTTTTTAACATCAGTAGAAATAACAAACTTTGAGGCATAGAAGAACCGACTCTCTTAAAGCTCACAGTAGCGCTAGCAGAGTTGCATCATTTTGGATCTGCTTTGAGCCCAAAGTCCCAATTTTAGAATCAAATGCCTACTCCAGAAGTGACACTCTTTCCCTGCACGTTCATTGGCGTAGCTTTTCCCAGCCCAGCTTACAAAACAATTTTTAACCACAGTATCGTAATTCCTGTGCTACCAATTTTCTACATAAAATGTTCCTAATAAAAAGATACATTTTTATGATCGCAATTTCCATCCAGTTATTCAAATAATTGGATTTTAATTGAATTGCAGTCAGCAGAAAAGTGGTGTTGATTGATAATGGAAGTAAGAGTTTGGTGGTTCTAGGTTAACAGACTGTAATTTTATTTATTTTATTGAAAGAAGGCTGATTGCAGTTAGAATGCAAATGTTAAATAATGTAAATAATATATGCTTTTGGAAATGCATAGAAGGTATGCTACTTCAGAGACTGGAGATAATGCACATTAAAAGGCAACTTCTTAGAGTTTGGAATTTAATCTGGTTTAAATATCTGTGAATCTTTTATAGAAATAGCTCCCCAGCCTGTCGCTTCTAACACTTCTCTTGGTCTATTTCTGCAAGTGGAATTTTGTAGAATTCAGATGAACCGGTACCTTCTGTGAGTTATGTTTGTGATGTGTTGCATATCCTTTGGAATATAAATGCCAGAATTATAGTGTTCATTTCAATAAACAGTTTCATCTCTGGCTCCACAAGTGTTCAACTAGTTGAAGTGTAGATACTGTATATTCATCCCAAATATATTCATACCGATTCCAAATACATGAAAAAGCAGCTTTGGGGATTTTTTTTTGCCTGAAGGATCTCATGGGTATATTTTTAGACTAGGTTATTCCTCTGAGGTGTCCCCATCTCCAGGGTGCATACGCCTTCACTTGGCCATGGTGCTGAGTGTGTGCAGGTCTATGGTACTGCATAGCGCAAGGTGCTTTCTGGCCAAGTTTCGCTCAGCTTAAGTGAGTTTTAGCATTGGTCCACTCTTTCACCATGTTCACATATTCCTTGGCTGCTGGGTGTCCTCCAGTGATCCCTTCCCTCGTGGAGATGGGACTCCCTGTCGCAGACCCTTTGGTGTCAGTGAGCACTGCTGACCTTACCAATGTCCCCCACACTCAGTGGGTGTCTGGATCCATTTGCTAACAAATGGGACAGAAATAAGCAGACATGCAAGTGCATTGTAAAGTACCAAAACCAATTGGTCTTGACCTTAGCTAACCCTAGAGCTGGATTTAGGCAAAATAAAAAGCTTTTTCCCTCCATTTCTTGTGCTGCTCTTCCTACTGATCTTGAATGTGCTTTTTGCTGAGCTGGGAGGGCAGGATGCTTCTGTCTGTGTGTCCCCTTTATGCCTTCCCTAGAACAGGGCTGCAGTTATGAAATGTTACTGCCCGTGACATCTGAGGACTTCATGGCCAAGGGAGACACTTCCAGTGCTCTGTCCCTGGCATGCCATGGCTGTCTGTCTCTGTGTTGTAAGAAGTTTCCATTCGCTTAGTTTCTTGACAAACACTGGTGAAATATCCTCTGTTCTAAAACTGTCAGCCCACTGTCAGGTGACTCCCCGAGCAGTTTCCTAAAGTCCCTTCTCAAGTTATTAGCTGTCTAGTTACGTCTGGCTGGAGCTCAGACTTGGAAAACTTTTTTATTTTTCCTAAAGAGGAAGAGAAAGGGGACCTTTAATTAACTCTTTCTGCTGCCAGCCATTGCCATTTTCATCTAACTGGAAGCAGGGGGAGAATCAGCTGCTGCGTATCTCTCCCCAACATCTTAAGAAACTGGAACTGCAGTCTGTGGCTGCAGGTGGCTGGATGTGCAGCTGAAAGGAAGCTGACAGGATTTCTCAGGGCACTTCCTGCTGTAACAATGTAGTGAAATTAAAGCAGGTTGACTTGATGTTTCTCTCCATTTTTGGAATCTCAGAGAGGAACTCTGAGAGACACTGTGGGATATGTGGGATGGTCAAGTGACAAATTCACCCTTATGGGAGGGTGTGCTAGATGAAAGGGAAATATTGCAGGTTTGGAGGACAGCAGGATTCGCAGGCTGGATGGAGATCTGTTTTTCCCCAACAAATATTATTTTCCCCAACAAAAGTAGTATTTTCCCCAACAAATATTTGACCGCTTCTGGGTTTCCAGCCTGGACTTCATAGCTCCGGGTTAGTAGAAGCGTAAGAAGAGAGAAGCTTCCATGATAGCTATTTGCCGTTGTCTTTTGCTTGTGATGAGGTGCAAGTTTGCTGGCACTTTCTTTAGCAATGTGAAAGGCCTTTGGCAGCGCTCGCAAGCATTCTGGTTTTGGCAGTTGCTTCTTTCCATGTGTATGAGCTTTGTGACCAATATTAACTTACACTGGGTTGTACCACAGTGTATTTGCTCAGTTCATTCTGCTTCAGCCATAAATGATGTTATAGCTCAAATGATCTCACATGCTACATAAGGGAGATTTCTTATACATAATTTATTAAGCTGAGATTTCTTTAGTAAGCCGCGTTAGCCTGGATAGAGAATAAATGACTAATTCTGAATGCTTTGGAGTATCATGATAGAAAGTGCAAGTAGCTTTTCCAGAAGCTGAAATTTGCGTCCTGGAATAAAAGAAGGAATGCAGTAGGATGTAGATATGTTATTTGGGATTTTGTAAGACTGAAAGAAATGGCAAAAAACACTCAGCATTTTTACAAAGCAAGCATGATTTAATGATTTAAAGCCAAAGCTCCTAGTCAGGACATATTTCTTGAGAGAGCAGTGATTGCAACAGAGTAGTCTGTTTCCCTGCCGGTGTAAGATTGCTTGCTTTTGTACGTGTAGTGGTGTGCTTATTCTATGCCATTCCAACTGTGCCAGAAGACAGGGCTCCTACCAGCTCTTTCTAAAAGCAATTTTAAAATATAATTGTGCTTTCCTCTTCAGCATTAGCTTCACTATCCTTCTTTTTATACTGTAGGCTCAAACAAGAGAGAGAACCCCTCTCAGATCAAACATTTCAGCTAGGAGTGATTCAAGCCTTGATTTTAAATCTTGGGGGGGTTGGCAGCAGGTTTTTTCAGAGAGGCAATCCATGGCCTTGTATTCCGCCTTTCCACATGATGAGTTTTCCGATTCTTTTTCATAATATAGGTTCAAAATGGTATCCCAGAATTCTTTCTGATAGGGAAGGCTGAATTGCTGGAAGATTTTAGCAAAGCTTTCTAAAAATGAGAAGAGTGAAAGGTTTTAATTTTAGAATATTGGCCCATTTGATGATGGATTTCAGAATGGTCAAACTGACAGCCTGCTTCTTTCTCCTGTGTTTGTACCCACCAAAACAATCCCACAAGTCTTGTGGGAAGAGGGGTTTGATGCTTGACTAGCATGTGTCTTACAGCACTGAAAACAGGACACTGGACATGACTGGGATGTCTGGACGGGTCTGTGGCTTGAGAGTTATGCTGTATTAGCTGGCCTGGAGGCAAAGTTGTAATTTTAAAAAAAACCTTCCATATGTAAATAAACACTTAAGTACTCAACTCTGTTTTTTCCCATGCTGCCTTTTAAAAGCCATTCAGGTAGTTGAGTGTTCTTATATTCCCTGTTTCTCCATGCCAATCTAAGGAAAATTTATTTTATTCTGTTTCCTCATTGGTAGATTCCATATTGCATTTTTGCATTTTCTCTCTAGCCTTGGACAACTTACTTAACTTTTATCTGTCTCTAACAGATAACTGTTTATCTAGCTCACAGATTTTTGTGCAAATCGTCTTTATACCCCAGACTGAAAGCTCTCTGAGGCATGTTGTGTGTTGTTAGGTTTGCACGTCTGCTATGGATAATTCAAGTGATATGACTGTCAATGATTTGGAAGCTCATGGTTTGAGGAGGATGTGCCCTTGGATTTCTTCCTTTTCCTCTCCTGCAGCTTTTTGGACCTTTTCAGATAAAGCCTTAATACCCAGACTTGGAGAGGATTTGACCAACTGCAAGCATTTAACATCCATATTTCTACAGTGATTGTAAGTGTTCAGCCCAGATTAACTCCATTGCCTTTCAAAGACATCATCTTAAAGTTTAGTTTCCAAAACTTTTAAACTCCGAAGTTATTTCTGTTCTATTTAAATCTATACGGCATTGAGCCGTAGGGTACTATGCTTATACAGAGGAAGATCTGGGTACAGACGAATAGTTTACATAATGGGGATGTACAATAGAGGACATAATTAAATAAGAAGTTCTAAGACAGTGTGGTGGGTTGACCTTGGCTGGTTGTCAGGTGCCCATCAAGCCTCTCTGCCGCTTCCCCTATTCAACAGGGCAGGGGGAGAAAAGTAAGATTAAAAGCTCCTGGATTGAGATAAGGACAAGGAGATCACTTACCAATTACTGTCACAGGCAAAACAAACTTGACTTAGGGAAATTAATTTAATTTATTACCAATTAATCAGAGTAGGATAATGACAAACAGGAATAAATCTAAAAAATACCTTCCCCCACCTCTTGCTTCTTCCCAGGCTCAAATTCACTCCCAACTCTCTACCTCTGTCCCCTGAGCAGTGCAGGTCATTGAGNGTGGGTCCCCTGCAGGGCCACAGGTCCTGCCAGAAGACCTTCTCCTGCGTGGGCTCCCCTTAACAGGCTGCAGGTGGATATCTGCTCCACTGTGGACCAACATGGGCTGCAGGGGGACAGCCTGCCTCACCATGGTTTTTCACCACAGGCTGCAGGGGAATCTCTGCTTCAGCACCTGGAGCACCTCCTCCCCCTCCTTCTTCACTGGCCTTGCTGTCTGCAGAGTTTTTTCTTTCATGTATCCTCTCTCCTCTCTCTCAGCTGCTGTTGTGCAGTGTTTTTTACCTTATCTTAAATATGTTTTCACTGAGGGGCTCCTAACATTGCTGGTTGACACGGCTTTGGCCAGCTGTAGGTCCATCTTGAAGCCAACTAGAACTGGCTCTGCCCAACATGGGGACAGCTTCTGGTGCCCTCTCACAGAAGCCACTCCCGCAGCCCCCCTGCTACCAAATCCTTGCCACGTAAACCCAGTGCAGGCAAGAAAACTGTTTTGTTGCTTGTATTCAGTGCATGATACATTTTCATGTAAATTTTAGCTGTAACTTAGATTAATCTATGTGGGTAAGTAGTGAAATGCTTCTTTAAAACACTCTTAAATGACTAATCCCTTCTAAACTGATTTGATGATTGCTTGTTTGAGATGCCTTCTCCTACAAATAATGAGCAATTTTTCATACATTTAGATGCTGTAGTATAATGTCTGTACAATTGTTATAAAGAAATAACTTAGCATACTATACAAAACAAGATGTGTATTTCCCCAAAGGAATGTTAAGTTGTTGAAATTCTGATAGGTCACTCACTAGTAATCTAGTGAGCAATAGGTATTATTAACCGTCAATAAAATAAATTGATGGAAGAGCTGGTAAGGGTGAATTCTGAATTACAGTTCATCTTAAAATGGAAGAATATGATTCTTTTATGAAGCTGATACTAAAACCATAACAGCCTTGAAGTACCTTCAATAAGAGAATATTTCTTGTTCTGTGCTATCATAGATTTATACATTTTCCCACATTGGTCACTAAATAATGATAATTTGCATTCTGATCACTGCATTAGAAATTAAATTTGTACAGACTGAATTTATAAAATCAGAATTTTAGCTATTTCCCAATGTCTTTTCTAAATATGGAAAACTATGTCAATGTTATGTCAATGAAAGACATCCCAATTATATGTCAGTACTTGGAAAAAAGATATGGTAAATGGAACAAGTCCTGGTCATCCTGAAATTGAGGTTAAGCACTTCATTCATTAATCCAGAAACAGGATCGATATTTTGGTTTATTACACTTTGAGTAGACCTGCTTGAATTGTTTTTGAAAGGGTTTTTTTCTCAATGACCCATAAAACAGCCTTAAATATAAGAAAAAAATTCTGACCTTTTAAAAATCTGCAGTGTTCATAAAGTCTTTCCATATATGGTAAAGCTATTCCAAGCAGCTGAAAAATACAGTTAACAAGGTTGATGGTGAATTAAAATAAAAATTTGTTTTCAGACTATTTTAATCCTTAAAAAAGGGCTCATTTGGCTTTTGTGAAGCTATTTTCAGATGAGTAATAGAAAGTTAACATTAAAAAAGGGTTTTCTCTCATTTTTAACATATACAACCACCCACACCAGCTTGTTTATCCCAACAGAAGAAAATGCATTACTTTGATTTTTACCCTCCTCCACCCATGTAGACTAAAGCGGAGAAATAATTTTAATGCAGATAAAGGTTACTTAGTGTGAATAAGGATTCCCCAGAATAGGTCCCCTAAGCCTTTTTAAAATAGAAAATTAATTTCCTAGGAACTGGGGAAATTCTAAATGTTGGCCCACCACCAGGGACATAAGATGATAATCCAAAAGACAGTGTAACTGCTCTTACACGGTCTGGGCATCTGGTCTTCATTGTGAAAACAGTGAAATGCTCACTAGTATTTTTACATTAGGAAGGATCAGTCCTCAGTTTAAACTCAAATTTTTCTTACTATTGTGGTGACTTAGATAACTAGAAGTGTAACATGGATACACAAGGGAGGCTGAACAGCAGCCTGTGTAGGGTGTTATTCTTATTTGCAGTATGTGCATGGCGCACTACCACCTGCTCACAGTTAAGTGTACTGAGGTGTCTTGGTCCACTTTTGAGCCATGCTCGCTCTTGGACAGCAAGACAAAGGAGGTCCTTTTCCTCTGTGTACCTGAGCCAGGGACTCTGTTTGATATGCACTATGATGGGCGTAAAACAAGTAGCTCACCTTAAATGTGACAAATGCTGTTAAGATTTTGTGTGAAACTGAAAAGCAGTTTCTCAGCTTGGTTTATGAACACTGGGAGGTGCCCACAGTATTTGTGTCAAACTATCCTACATGTTTAGACAACTGATGTTTTTCCTGTATCCGTCCTTGAGAATCATCCTTCTAGTTGCCTTTGAACAAGTATCTTGCTGGGGGGATACAGCCAAGAGCGTACCACATTCCTTAGTCTCCAGCCTGCTGCAAGAGAGTCACACAGGTAATGTGGTGTCTGATATCAACCTGCTTTACAGGCTGCTGCCCATTCCAGTGTGACATTGAAGTGTTTGACTGCTGAATGTGAAGTGGAGTAACTACTAGGTGGGGCCTTGTGAAACGTTTTTGAATTTGAAATCCAGTAAGGTTTACCATCATGGGAATGAACCAATTTCAAACAAAACTTGATAGGGCATCTTGCCAATAACCTGCTCTGATGGTAGCTACGGACTATTGCCATAGCTAAATTCAAGTGGTAAAGAGGGTGTTGTGTTGGGCTGTGGCTCAGTATAAGAACTTACTGAAATACTTTGAGAGTAGGATCATGAATCAGCCACTCTTTATTTGGTATTATTTTTGCAGCGGGCAACTGAGTTTTGCCTCAAACTATGTACGATTCCTTCCTCAAAAGGAAGTGCATTATTCTGTCAAACACATGTTTGGATTCAGATTTTCAAACAGAAATGTGATACCTGACACTGATGTAAAGTATTAAAGCCCTATGCAAATGAATGTACTAAGTGTTTTTAGAGTAATTTTTCTAAATTAGCAAACTGCAGAGGGAACTTACACTCAGCTCCACTTGACAACACTCTCAGTATTCTCCCTCTTGCTATCACTTTTTTTGGTTCCCATTCATCTTCTCTTTCTGCCTATTACATTCCAAAATGGGGTGTGAACTTCAGTATCTTGTGTAAGGGCACTTACATATAGACTGAGTTGAGCGATATCTCCCTCAGCTGAAGCAGGAGCATACAGTGGTAGGCTACTCTGAGTGTACTCAGTGTCCCAAAATGCTGTCCGTGTAGGACTTGGGGTCAGAATAGTGCTACCCACAAACAACTGTGCTGCTAGACATGAAGTGATCCAAAACCATTGTCTCTCTATGCAGCTGTGAGACTGCATAATGTTTTCACCAGCTTTTATCAGGATCTAAGTCTGCTAAATCAATTTTTAATTAGTACAGCATTATGAATGTGAAAATTTGACACCTAATTAAAGTAATATTTGAGACTTGAATACTATGCGCTTTTGTTACCATCTACTTAGATGTTTCTTCTTTTTTGTCACCATCTTCTGGGGTATTTTCCAAATACAGAAAGGAAAATGCTCAACACATGCCTTGTTCCAAGTCTTTGTGACTTTGGCAAACCACATCTACACCAGGTCCCCAGCATGTGTCCCCAGGAACCAGGCACCCAGCCCAACCTGGCCTTTTCTTGCAATTCATTTAAAGGTACTATGCCTTCATCTTAAAATTTCAGAGGATGTGCTTCCACCATCCTGATAAACTTCACACTTGGTCATTTATCCCATATGCTCTGTAAAAAATATATCACACAACAAAATTATTTTGTGATTCATTTACACAGCTGACATCAGAGAATCCAAGAAAATTTCTGCCAAAATAGTTTTGTAACACATTGGATGATTTACTTTGTAAAGTGTCATCAGCATTGTGTTTGTGTGAAAACGCAGAGTTGTGTTCCCTTTTTGGAAATCTTTTTTTCCTTTATTCTTAAAAAAACGCCAAACAAAAACCCCACAAAAATTTCAGGAAGTTACTCTTTAAAAAAACCTGATAGTATAGCCAGGTTGACCAGAATAGATAAATGTGTGTCTCCGGTCTTCGAAGTCGATACCTGTTCTTTTGAACAAAATCTGAATAGATCATGTAAACTCCAGCATTCTTTGCACTGTTGCAGAAGTGAGGTGTGTTATGGTCTTCCTCTAAGTAAGGGGATGGACCATTGTTAATTGTTTTCCAAGGTTTCACTGTTACTTCACAGTAATGGGAGAGATGTTATTGATGGCCAGTTATTATCCTGATTAAAGAAAACAAAATTGCTGCTGACTTCCATCATTTACTTGATCAGATGGTTTAGGCTAGAGATGAAATATGAGGATTCTGTAACCTTTGCTCATGTTAAGATACAAAGCAATGGCAGAGGAAGAAAATAGCATTAGCTCTAACACATGGATATTGGCTTCGCTATTAGAACTTTGGTATAGTCTAGAAACATATTATTAGCCTTTGATTTCCCTTGCCTGCATTTTTCAAATTGCTCGAGCAGCAAGTCTTGCAGGAGTAAATGTTGGTATTGGGTAGTTCAGTGGCTTACATGCTTTCAGTGATTATCCTGTACCCTTTCTGCAAGAGGAGATTTGCATTTAGTCCAGTGACAAATTCATTGCAGCAAGTGGATGAAGTAATAATGAAAAGCTTTTATTTGGGATGTCATTTGGGAACAGTTCTATCCTTTAACATAAAAGCATTATGATCCTTGTCGGTAAAATTCAAAACTGTAATTTGCTTTTGAAAATCAAGACAGTTCATAAATGACCTTCATCATTCATACCCAAACCATCCTGTAATGCAGATGCAGCCATGAAGGGAGTTTGAAAAAGTTGTGGCTTCTGGTTTGTAATAGATTTCAGAAATTTATGACAGTTTGTCTAAATTTGTTATTGCTCTGTTATTTTTATATCTAGCATATTTGTTAGTGATATGAAGGCATAACTTCAAAAATACTGAGGGGATGTTTCTTATTGTGCTCTCTGAAAATCTATCGTTAAATATTGCATATTGCTTGGTTCAGCACGTTTTCCAACCAGTAAGATTTTTCCAGACCCCATCACTATTACCACAGAGCTGTTCAGAAATATATACTTTGTAGAATTATAAGGCCTCTACCAGATTACCTTTAATAATATTGTCACTTTCTTACATATTGGAGTTTCCTTACTGAACTTTTTAAGGCATGCAAATGGAGTCCTTCAAAGATCTAATGCAGGGTTTTATTTATTTTTTTTTACAAGATATTGAATAATTTCTTGTCCTTCTGTGAAGGGAAACTCACATGTAGAGTATTAAGTGGCTTGCTGGATTGTACAGTGTTTCTCAGTGATGATTAGGAACAGAACCAGGATTTTCTAGCCATATGCTCTACACAGTGTAGAACTTTGAAGGTCTGCAGCATGTATGTAGTGTGTTGAATTATGCCATGTGTAGTGGAAGAGCAGAGTCTAATTTTGTGCTGCAGTCTTGTAAAAGGCCTTTGTGTCTGCTCTCTGAAAGACAAGCCACCCTATGAATAATAAGTATTTAATAGTACATACAAAGTGTGCTAAAGGAAGCAACTGATGAGCGAAAACAAGGACAAGGTTGCCAAGACAGACTAGAAAAATGGTACTTGGAACACAAGCTTGTTCCTCTTCCCCTGTTGAATACTGCATGTACAAAGAGAACCTCTCAGTAGATAAGCAAGTTAAACAGAGAAAGAGGCAGGAAAGAAAAGCAGTGGAGCATCTGGTATCTCACCATGGAGATGGGTGGAAAAAAACTGGATTAATGGAGCAGCTGGTGGTTTGTGATCCACAAAGCTATAGGACAGCAGTAGGTGATTGGGACAGAGGTAGGTCATTCTCTTTCAGTGTTTTCCTAGACCAGGTGGAGACAATAAAAAGCAACCTCAAATTGTCTTATTCACCAACTTTTTCCCTAGCTGGCCACCAAGGAAACCCTTCTGATTACACCATTTGACAGCCTATGTGCCACCCCTTCCTGCAAACAGAAGTTGCAATACAGCAACACCTGTAGTCTCATGAGCCCTGAGGAATATTATTAAAGCAGCCAACAGAAGGAGATGAAGAAGTCAGGAGCACCTTCTGGTGACATTACTGCACTTTGAGGTGCTTTCTCAGCTGTCTGGATGACCTAGTATCTGAGGTTGCTCTTGTACCCAAGTCTAAACCTACCAACACACTGCCTGCTAGAAAATCTGATGTGACACCACAGTGGTGCAGGCTGTATCATGTCTTACTACTACCACAAAGCGTCCTAGAACCAGGGGTACCCAACATGCTGCTTCTACCCACAAAAGCTGTGTGGCATGGATATGGAGCCCACCTCTCCCAGTGGGCAGGTCATGCTGCTGGGCCTGTGTGATGGTGATCATCAAAAGCAATCTTAATTGGTGTTTCCACATGATAACCCAAATGGTGCATGATTGATCCTCCTGCTCCTTCCATGTGAACATGAGTGACAAAGCTGGCATCCTGCAGCCCTCCCACCTTAGAGAAACAACATGTGATCAGGCTGGAGGCTGCTGCTCCACAGTTGCTGGATGAGTGCCGAATGTGGGTTCGTCAGACTACCCAGACTCACTTAGCAACCGTGTGTGCGCTTGGGATGTGCTGAACCAGTCTCAGCACACCATGCTGCCTACCCCTACCTGAGCATGCCCCCAGGTCACGTGTTCCCCTGAGATTTGCTCTGCATGTGTGTTTTGCTCTGTTCTGCCCACCAGCAGGTGAGCCCCACACCTTCTGAGCAGCCTTTGAAGGTGACCTGGGCTGAGTTGTGAAAGCACCTCCTCAGGAGACAGTGCTGGAGCCAAGAGCCTGAAAGAGGAGAGAGAAGGGGTGTTCTGACCCATGTGAACAAACAGGTCTACTGGGTTAGTGGTGGTTGGCTTTTCAGGCATGGCCCCTGATGGGCCTAAGGAGGCAGATGAGGAAAGCTGACATCTCAGAGGTCTGGATCTCTTCTGGTTCTGATTTCTTTCTCCACTCCCCTCACCTTGGCTGAATTGATGCTGGCAGGTAGCACTGCTAGGCAGGACCCCTTCCATAGGACTGCACTGTTTTATGGGAGTGTGCATGGTGTGGACAAACAGCGTGCGTATTAAAGACTAAATTGGCTTAGCTGCAAAGGATGGTGATATCTATGGCACTAGGCACCCTCTCAGGGATGCACTGAAGACCAGCTAGAGCCTGCTGGAGACACCAAGCTGGGCAGCAGCTGAGAAGACAACATTCATGTTCCAGCCTGAGGCCATCTTGCATACACAGTACTCAGGAATGCTCTGAAAGGCCAGTGTGATGCTGAATATTGTTAATTTTACTATAGGAGTGTCAACGTTAATTGATCGGGAAGAGAATAAGCTTTTTAAAAAGGATTGTTGTTCTTCTGAGCTATTTGGAGGTTTCTAGCATAAACTGTTCAGTGCAGGGTATTTTGTGGTTCATGGAGTTGTATGACAAACAAATAGGAATCGTTCTCGTGGCTGGGAGCCTCCTAAAATGCATCTGACATCAGTGGAGAACGCTTCTGTTGAAGAACTTCCTGATCCTTCTTTAACCAGAGGTTTCTAGTCCTTTTATGTTTGTACATGCTGAATCAGCTCTTTGCATGGTCAGTAAGGCAAGAGCGAGCAGATGGGAGTAGGGTGGGAAGAAGTCTTTTAATACAATAATAATAAGCTAAACAAATTACCTTTGTAATGGGTACAGTGTAAAGGTAGCTAATGTTAGTTGCTGTTTGGCTCTTACTGGATCAGTGGCTCTTTTGTTCCCATATGCTTATCTTAGGACATACTAATCATTACTGCATTAGAAAGCTTCCCATTTTACTTTTTATTCAGGGTATAGAGACTTAATGCAGAAAGAGTGCGCAAGAAAAGATTTCAGAAAGACTGACTTTAATAGCACATTAATTGGTAAAGATTGTTTTGCAATACAAATATTCTTTATTTACTATTAAAAAGCTTTAATTGCCTTTAGACATTCTAAGTGATGTAGAGAAACAGAAAAATGATTTAATTTTGATTTTGTTTTATACTCCAATGAAGCAAACAACAGATTTGGAACAAGCTGCTTGCTAGACCTTGGAAATTAAACTGCTCTTTTTATTGGGCACTGGTAAAGCATCTCTGCCTTTCCTGATGGCAGACAAGCCTGAAATACATTGACTCATGCTTGTTAGGGTTCCATCAAGCTCCTTTTATTTCCTTGATTATGATTCTAGTGCTGCCACCCAGGCAGGAGCTCCCACTTTGATTTCCCTTGAAACCTGTGTTTTCCAGAGAACATCTCTCCCCTACAACCTGGAGTGAGTTACATTGTGAGAGCCCGACTTACAAGGCTAGATTTGTCTCCAGAAAGCTATTTAATGCAAAACACTGAAGCTTTTTCTTACATCCTTTAAGTGGGGATCTGCATGCATGCAGCATTAGGTGGGATTGGAGCAGGGGCTTTGGAAGGCAACAATAGTTTAACTCTAATTTATAAATCTAACTGAAAAGGCCATTGTTGAAATTAATGTTTTGATGACTGGATGTGATGCTTTGAAGCACTCTTGTTCATGTCATTAGCGGTCCTTAGTAAATTTTCTCAGACCTCAAAGCCAGTAGTCAACAGCTTTTTGCAGAAGCGTGGGAGCTTCAGGTGAGTGAACCACTAACCTAAGTACCTTGAGTAATCATGAGTGCTTGTTATCTGGCTTGCTTAACGCACTCTAAGATAAGATGTTTAAAGGCAGACTTCTTGCCTGCATGACACTTGTTCAGGCTCTAAAAGTGCTATTAATAACCAGTTTTCACCTAATTAGTTTTAGTTCTTTTACCACTAAAATAGCAATAGTACGTTTACTTTTTTTTCCTTTAACTATAGTTCCGTTCAGGTTTACACAGGCTCATTCTGCCTTTATCACCATGTTATCCCAGCATCTTCTGGTGAGGCATAAAGCAAAAGCACTAACATCTGAACATCTGCCATATGTAGTTTATTCTTCCTCCTCTCTTTGCCTGGGAGAAGAAATATATGTTCAGTATACTGGTTTATTTTGGTAGGGTTTCTCAGTTTATCTGTGTTAAAGAGGGAGGAGTTTATGCACTGAGAACAGCAAATGGTAATAGCTTCTTAAAAGCAAGGTGAAGTAGAGCCCCATCTAATATTATGCATAATTACATTTTCTTGATGAGGTGCATCTTGCGGGCGGTATGGTTATTCTCCGTAGGAGTGAAGGGCTAAAAGGTTGTTCACTGGAATTACTTCTGTCTTTTAAAAGACAAACTATGTTTCCTCTCTTCAGTGTTACAGAAGTGTTAGATACGACTATGTACAGATAAGCAGACAAGGCATTGGCAATCCAATGGGTTTTCTTGTTTTGTTTTAAGAAAAACATACAATAAAAGAATATTCCAATCCTGGTGTTTCACAGGACACGTTATTTGATATTTCTCTTGATTTTACAAAATTTGAGTGAAATCCTGGACTCTGATAAATCTAACTTAGGTTCTTCATTTCAATGCTGCTTAAAAAAAAAAAAAGAGTATTTTCTGGCATGAGAAGATTAGTTGTTGGATGGTCTCTTCAGTTACTGGTGAGAAAAGAAAGCTGTTACTTGTTCCAAAGTTGCACAGTTTTTGAAGATCCAGTTGTGACAGCTGCTCTATCTGGGTAATGAACTGAGCACTGCCTAAATCTATGGGGCTTTTTAACTGATGTGCTAATAACTTCCCTCTTTTTTTGCTCTGACTCACATCTTGGATGTTAAATTTTGTAACCTGCCAGCCGATTGCCTGCTATGAAAAATGTGGTAGCTGCAGGGATTATTATTGTCTAATAATTTTCATATTTTAGTGATCTATTTTTGGATCATTATGCAACCCACTACTCAGTGGGACTAGGCAGAAATGGTTAGAGCAGGATTGGATGCTGATAAACATAAACCATTTGGAGTGCGTGCTCAGCCAAGCAGTGGGGGTCCTCTGGGCACAGGTGGTCTGTTTAAAGCTGGCTTCCTTTGTGGCAAGTTGCCATGGTCTCCCCCAAAATACAAAGCCATTAACTCCCACTTAAATCTCTGGGCACGGGGGACAGGAGGGCTTTCAGCAGCGGCTGTATAACTATTGGCAGGACTCTTCTGCTATCAAGTATGCCCTAAACATAAAACACATGTATTTATGTTGGTGCCTGTAGTAGAGAAGGATTTAAGTGCAATTCAAAACAGTGTCAATACATGCTGGGAACTGCATAGTAAATCACCATATGTTCCAGAGGAAATGCCAAACAAAGTCATGATCGCTTTATATGTGCACAGCTGACTGGCAAGCATAAAGGCAGACTCATGATGGGGGATGCCATCATATGCTCTTCTTCTTCTTCACTATATCGGAGTATGATCAGAGCCCATCTGCTTCCCTTAGTGCTGGGGAAGGGTAGGAAAACATTCAGCCCAAAGTTTTGGTGCTGGAGCATACACACTAGGAAAAAGGAAGCTAAACCCAAGGAGCTCTCTCAGATGTATTTGTTTTCCATTTATTTTAAAGTACAGAATTTAAAAAATGGCTTTGAAATTCTGTTCCTTCTGCAACTCGTACTGCTCTGGCTTTACGTTCATATTGTCACAGCCTGACGTTTGCTACCGTAGTTTGCAGACCAGGCATGTCTGGGAACAAACCTTACCCCTGCGTGCCGGTTAGGCTGGCTAATACAATTGGTGAGGGGGCAGTAAGCATCTCTGTTCTTTTTTCTTGTGCCAGCACAGAGTATTTCATGCCTCACTAATGCCCTAAAAGCAGGTGTAAGAGTGGTGGTGTTTGCTGACATGTTTGGCAATCTGTTTGGTTAGCGCTTTTTCCAAGCTCTATAAGGATACTTGAAATGTCTGATAGAAAGTCATAGAAAAGACTAACGACTTCTTCTTCTTTTTTTTTTTTCTTTTAAATTAAATCCAATTTATTTTAACTACCGTAATTTAGCTTTCTGCAAACTAGATACCTATGTGGATTGAAATTGCTGTACAACGATAATGTTGACTGCTGTGACACCTACTGGTCGAGCTGAGCTGAACAAGGGAAAGCCTATGGGTACTTGCTCTTTCCTCTTCCTAATAATGATTGCAGGTAATGAGTTTGGCTCCTGGGGCAAACACAGCAGGGATGGTGTCTCTTGGAACAACTGACATACCATCTTTCAATACATCTCCTGGTATGCTGTGCATTAAGAAATTTAGATAATCACTTTTCTTTTTGCTTTTAACTTCTGTCCTTGCCATTCTTAGTAGCTCTTTAATCTTCACCCTCTTTGTTTCATCTGTCTTATCTTTATTCAAGTTTCTTTTTTATCATCCCTTAATAGTATTGGGAACTGCAAGGAAATCACTTTGAAGTCTTCTCTGAATTGCCCTCCTCCCCTAGAACAGTTTTTCTTCACTATCTGTGTTAATTTCTTCAGTGCTGGAGACCTAGTATGATTCTTATTGCCTTGTTAGGCATTCCACTTTTCCATGAAAGGTAAGGAGCCATTCATGCAACTCCATCCATGAGATCTCATACCTAAGGAGGTTTTGTGAGTATTGAAAAAATGGAGCTTTTCTGTATATATAGAAATAAAGATGTTAGTAGTTCACAATAAAAACACAGCTTTGCATCTCCATTGAACAATGGAGAATGGATAACATTTCATAACGGTAGGAAAAATTTCTGTACGCTTTTTCAGAGGGATAGTTTTTCTGCACTCAAGTAGCGCTGCAGTCTTCTAAAAATGCATTTTTCTATGTGTGATTCTGGAACATAGCATTAATCCAAAAAGTTACACAGAGGGCTTCTCAGGTTGTTCTTCCTTTGAAAGACAATTTGTATTCTAGAAGAAGCTTGAGTAGCTTCAGGTAACTTAAAATTGCATGAGGTGACTTGACCTGATCTGGTAGTCTTCAGTGGCTGAGAGGAGGGAATTACTGCTGTCTCCTTTTCCCTGCATGCTTCTGTCACTTATTTTGTGTCCAGCGACTCCAGCACTGTTCAGACCCCATCTGCAGGTCCATTCAGTTCACTGACCTGGCAAAAAGAGAGAAGATGTGTCATGGGAATTCCAGTCTGATGAGCACCATTGGATATCGGCAAGGGACAAGAGGTGGCTGGGAAGCAGGGGTGAGAAAGGAGCTGGAGTGGAAAGCAGGTTAGTGAGGTCTCCCCCTTTTTGGCAGCAACAAGCTGATAGATTCATCTCTTGCATGTAAATTTCCCTAAAAAAAAAATGTTTCTCATCTCTTGCTGGCTTTTTCCCCTCCCTGGTCTGCCAGCTCTTTGGAGTCTTACAGTGAGCTGTGGTTCATGCTGCCATTCCTCCGTCCCTTTTGTTTTCTCTCATTCCGGGCAGGTTCTCACATTATGTCTTAAGTATAGGGTCTGCCTCCTGTCTAGGGCATCTGGCAACGTGACCAACATGCCAGAGGAGGAGAGAGATCTCCTCCGTTAGGGGGAGAGTTGGGTATTCTTACTTTTCACTATATATTTACATTATTTTTTTGCATGTGTGGCATTATTTTTGTTAGAAAAGGCCAGGGAAAGAGCCGTCAGGTTTAAAGGTTTGTGAAGGTGCTTTTTCTATTGGTATTTCTGACCTTTAAGAGACCTTCGTATCCTGCACAAGTAAGCTTTGCCTTTACAGTACGAAGTGATTCCATACCAATGGACGGAAGATTTTACACTGATTTTCCCTTAGAACTTAAATGGTTTTAACATACCCCCGGAAGTTACGGAGCTGAGGAGAAATGGGAAGCTGAGCAAGTTTTCACATTCCTTGGGAATTCAGTGAAAAGTTGATGTTGTATATGCTATTATCACAAAAGATTATGGTACTGAGGATTCACATTGGTGGTCTACAGTAATTAGAAATTGTGTATTGTGCCTCAGTCTGTAGTCTAATTAAAAATGAATTGAGATGAGTAAATAAGCTCAACATCAGAGAGGAAGGGATAGAATCTCTATCAGACAGCTGAGATGGCCAAAGTGTTGTTCACGGTACAGGCTACTCCTGAGCAGATGAATTGACTTTGCTCTGCCAACCAGAATAAGCTTATTTTGTTTTTCAAAGACATCTGGCTCAGAACACAAAATACATCAGTGATGGCTATTTACTTGTCTGACACTGTTCCGGCTCTAGACTTCATTTTAAAAAGTTGGTTTTGGGCAGTGATGGGTGTCATCTGCCAGGCGCTGAAAAGCTCCTGCTTACCTGTGCCCTCACTGAGGGTTGAGGGCAGTGGCTGTGATGATGGTGTTTCATTATTTCAATTCAGTAACAGTAAAACGTCCTTAGCGAATTGAGTCCCTCAGACTTGCCTGTTGCTGCCTGCAAGGAGCGGTCAGCATGTCAAAGCTGCTGGTGTGAAGCAAAACAGGTTAAGGCAGAGGATGCATGATTCCTGTTGTAGTGACAGAGAATTAGTCTCTCTCCGTCTGAAGGGTTGGAAGTTACAAAAGAGTTCAGTACCTTGTGGGATTTCCTAAGCCTGTCAGGGTCCAGTCACCCATAAAAGTTGCTGAACCTTAGTAATAATTTTACTCTACGTCTTTCTTATTTTTGATCCCTTGACATTAAACTACTTCCCCAAGTTCATACAGAAAATCTGTGACAGGCTTGGGCCCTAAATCCAGACAGCCAGATTCCTAGTCCAGGTCCTTAGGCACTTTCTGGGGTGGCTTCTCTGTATGCAAGATCCTGAAAAAAAGCCTGTCAGTCAAGTGGCACTTCCAGCAAGCCATTATACCTCTTAGACTAGAAACCTACAAAGTAAACCTGCATTTTGTAGCCATTTTTGCACAGTATTAGTGTGTCTTTTAGTGACACATCACTAAAAACTGTCATTTGAAATATTGAATTATAGAAATCTCTGAGTCTGATTTTAATCACAATCCTATGCTTACCTAGAGAACCCTATGTAGAGACAACTGACCTTGACTTAATTATATACATCCACAGTGCCTAATTTGTGGTGATGTCATTTATCTGATGGTAAAGTTTCAGAGAGTGAAGGACTGCAATTTAATTTCACTGTTGCTTTGTGCTGTTGTGGCAGTTTGACTTTGGCCTCCAGACGTAGCAGGGCACTGTGTCCTTTAGAGATTTCTCTATGGGCTGGCTGGAACTAGCATCTCCTGCCAGGTTTGGGTACAGCTCAGACACTTAGGCAGAGCTCTGTCACCCTAAAGGAGCTCCAAGCAACACAGTTCTGCTGTCCCTAGTGCAGCCACTATATTAAAATACTTTTTATTTCTTTTGAATTCTTGCTGTGAGATTAAAAATTAATTACCTAGAGGAGGAGTGTCCAATCTGTGAACCTCTGAGGACAGTTTGGTTGGTGCTGTACCCACCTGTGGTACTCTGTTTCTTGAGGGCCCCTCAGGAGGAGAAGGGCTGGCTGCATTTTCCTATAGTAAGCTTCCACTCACCATCTTTCTCTGGGGTGTGAAAGTACTTAACAGCCTCATCTGTGATAACAGGCTCAGATACAGCATACAGGAATGTGCTAGCATCCCTCATACCTTGGTGACTCTTTCAGTTCACTGAATCACAGACTGGTTGGGGGTGGAAGGGACCTCTGGACGTCATCTTTTCAACATCTCCACACTCAAGCAGGGTCACCTAAAGCAGGTCTCTCAAGACCTTTTTGTTACTCCCTAGTGACAATGACAGCCAGAACTTGCCCACAGCAAGTTCCCAAGTCCTGTCCAAGAAGGGAGCAACTGGGAACAGACTGCACACGAGTTCCCTTCTAGCTGCAGCCCAGTGCAGCTTCCCGCTTTCCTGGGACGCTGACAGGACCCCATGTCACGTGGAGCACTCTCTGCCCTGAGAATGAGGCATGAGACCCAGGCAGCTGGTGAGATGGGGCTGCTCAGCAGGCATGCCTCCTGCTCACAGTGTGAGGAGGTAGGCAGCTTTTCCTTCTCACACCAGGTCTCCTTCATGGCACTGTCTCTGCAGAGCTACAATAAAGAGTTTGTCAGCATGCCTGCTAAGTGTTTGCAATCAGTAGATGGTAGTTGTTAGGCTTACATGCGCCCCATGTACTCAACATCACAGAGATGAAAAATAGAAATGTGATTTTCTTTCTAACCTTGTGCATCAGCCTGAATAGTAAGAGATTCTGCGCCTTTGTGTTGCATTCTTCAGTCTCATTACTATAAAGATATTTGATTAAATACTAAGTATTACTTATTCTATCAAAAATCGCAATGGGATCCTCCTGCAATCTTTTATTGTATGCTGAGCCTCTTTTTTTTGCAGTGCAAGTAACAGTCACTTGTATAAATTTTGTGCCTGTTGCAGCATCTTTCTGCCTTCCTCTCAGGTCTTTGTATGATGGCAGTGGATTGCCTGTAAGCAATGAAGTAAGGAAGGATTTTGATAAAGTCTAGGAGACTGCACGTAGCTTTTCAGGTCATATGCTTGCTTAGTAAGAATTAATAGATCTGTAAACTGTTAAAAATAAATAAATTGCATCTGTTTTTGGCTTCTGCTCCTGCACAGGAGTAGGTTTGGAGTAAAGTCCAAAGAGCTTGCAGGGGCATATGCTGCCTACATCTAGCTCTTGTCTAGGCTTTGTATCATTGTATTAGAATTTCAAGATTTCAGAACAACATGACAGGAGCCATTTTACATGTCAAGATAAAGTCTGTTAAGTCTAAATCCCTGACTTTGGCATCCTTTCTCTTTTTTTCCTTACCTAGACTCTTTGGAATTTTTAATTTACACTGCTGCTGAAACTGATGTCTGTGGGTTTTGTGTTAGTTACCTTTTTTAACAGCTTTTATCAAGTTCTTAGGAAATATATACTCTTCAAGTCCAAAGTATATTGTCAGTCTGCTGAATTCCTGATGTAATAGTTAAGCAAAGTAAATTGTGCCTGAGCACAGTAACTGCAAATAATTATTTGCCCTAAAATATATAAAGATATACAAACCTGGACCTGATGAAAACGTGACTTACAATGTTATAATTGACACTGGGTAGCAGAGGCAGCTCCAGGGTTACTCTGCATTCATTTCTGCCTGCAATCATTAGCATGCATGGCTTTGGTGCAGTTGTGCTCCAGAACTGTGCATGTAATCATTCGGTTTGTCCTGATAAATGAGAGTGCTTGTGCTTGCATTTTTACCAGCACATCTTTTGAGAATACATTTGAACACTGTGGTTTCTAAACCACCTTCATTTGGGGGGGAATGCAGTTTTGCAAAGCCAGTGAAATTACTTGGTGAAGATAGAAGTGAGTTCTCTGCTTTTCTATCAGTCATGTAAAGCAGAAAAATCAGTGAGTGTGGTCCAGGGTAGTAACTGTGGAATATACAGTTATGTGGCTCTAGCTGGGTTGATACCTTGCAACAAATATTTACTCAACCTCCTTAAAAGTACAGGTGCAAGCATAAAGAGATTGCTCCTCTCAGACATCCATCTAATCGGGTGTCTGGTGTTGGACAGTGTCCAGCGGTACTGCCTAGGGGACACCACAAGTGCAGGATGAAAATGTCACAGTACTTTTGGAATAATCTCCTGGCACCCAACCAACTAGGGGAAAGGACCAGAAGCAGTTTGCTAGTATTTCATAACCCTCTGTGTGGTTTTCTTCTATGACTTTGTCCTGCTACCTTTTGCATCTCCTCAAAGCTAAAATTAAAAAAATCATAACACCCATGACAAGCAGATCTGAAGGTTAGTGCGTGGAAGAGCTGCCTTTCTTGTTTTGAACCTGCTAATATAATTTGATACACCTTAATGCTTTTATCAGGAGAGAGAGGGTGAGCAACTGTCCCCTGTCCTCTACCGTGACAGTAATGATTTTATAGCTCCCTGTAGACCCCTTCGTGCTTTCCTTATTCTGCTCCTTCCCTCTCTTCTCTTCCTCTCCTCTACCCCCAAGGTAGATGTGAGACTACTTGTCATTCACAGCTTCATGCTGAATTTGACTAATAAAGCATGATGAGGAAAAAAATGATGATGTAAAATTGTTTTCACATTTTCAAAGTCAGGTGTTTAATTTCATAATGGTTTAATTTGGAAGCACAAAACAATATAAGTAGGAAAAACCCCTTAAGAATACAATGAAGCATTTTGCTTGACTCAAAGTAGATCTTTTGAGGATGTTTTCAGGAGCTTACTTCCATGATAAAACAGTATTTTTGGAGTTTGTACCATGCAAGGCAGGTAACAGGCTTTTTTTCCTCTTTTGAAGAATTTAATCTTCTCCCCCAAGTTCTCGCTGTGCCTAGCAGCGCCCCGGCCCTCGGACCTGCGCCTGTTCCACAGCAGGAGCCAGGTCAGACTGGCAGCGCCGGCTGGCTCCACCCCAGCTGTGGGACACCATCTTCTAGCCAAAATCCAGGATGCACAGGGTCTGTATGAAAACAGGTTTCACTATGAATAAGCTGTTCTCCCTGCAGCCTTTATGCAGATCTCAGTATAAGAGTTTTTGGTTTTGCTGCTTCTGGTTTGGTCATGTATTTTCTGACTGATTTCACAGCTAACTAAGGGCTTAAGCTAATCATCAGTTTAACTCTCAAAGCTTCAGTCTGACTGCTTATTAGAAAGTTAAAGCACAAAGAGCCCCCAGCTTAAATCTTGTCCTTTTAAATTTTTATTTTTAATACTACAATACTATCCAAAACTACAGACAAATATGGACACAAGTTAATTTACTCTTCTTAAGTACAACCTGTCACCTTCAGAAACCACAAGTATGTCATCAGGCCCTTTGCTTAGCTTTAATCTCTTTTTATAGTTAACCTGCAGAATCATCAAAACTTCTCTGTGGCTCTGTGGTATTAATTAAGTCTGATAGATGAGTTTTATTGATAAATCTGAAATTCTGTGCAGTTGAATACATTATTTGGCTCCTACCTGCTATGGTAGTGGTGTCCATAGAGATTACCTGAACACTCAAGGCCAGATACTTCTGATTTTGGGGTGACCAAATCTTTGATTGTCTGTTTGGAGATATTTTGGACCTGGTTATCAGAGAAACGGGGACATTTCTGCAGCTCCTGCCATGCCTGTCTCGAATCACAGGTCTAAAATGGATGTGGTCGAAACGGAGATCGCTTTGGAAATGTTGACTGACCTTTCTCTGACTCAGTTTACAAAGAGGTGAAATGGGAAAATGATGCCATCTGTTCCACAGAAAAGTAACTGTTCTGATGCTTAATTATATTTTAGATAGCAATAACAAACATAATGAGGGTGGTGAGATTTTTTATTTAGTGACTCTCAACAGACTTTATCCATTTAGAACATTATGGAGGTACATGGAGGGCTGAACATTTGAGAAAATGATATAGGGATTGATAATGAGTGATTTGTTAAGCTATTATTGCTCAGTTTTCTTTGTAATGGTGAAAAGTGTGAGAAATCTGATTGAGAGGAAAAATACTCTACATACGTGTAGGGAAATGGTTGTGCTCTATAGGTACATCAGTGCACATTTCAAACCAACTGGCATCTAAATGATTAGCACAAACCCTGGAGAAGTAGAATCAAGTCACACTTTATCCTTTTACAGTTTCTTCAATGATGTAGCATATCAGAAAGCTTAAAGTGGCAAGCCAGAGCC
Source organism: Anhinga rufa (assembly GCA_013400875.1). NCBI lineage: Eukaryota > Metazoa > Chordata > Aves > Suliformes > Anhingidae > Anhinga > Anhinga rufa. The sequence continues at coordinate 16,360 of VZTV01117644.1, read as the reverse complement.
CCATATTAAAAAAAAAAAAAAAAGAAAAAAAATGCTCATCAAACAGTAGTGTAATAAAAATGGCGAGGAAAATCTGGAAATAGTGCTAGATTGGGGATACAGAGATGAAAATTATATACTTTTTTATACGTAACTTGTGTATGGGTTGAACTTAAGTATTGCTTTTACTTGCTGGCATCTTGTTATTAGAAAGATGTAGGAAGACAAACTGAAGAAAGCTCAATAGAAATTCAGTATGTGAATTGGATGGAATGTGGCATATGATTAAATACCTTTAAACATTTTCTTTTAAAAACTAAAGTCTTTCAATCCAGTATGCATTAGAATAGAAATAGCAAACAGGAGTCACGAAAGAAAAAAAAAATCAATCAGCAGAAAACAAGAGCAAAAGAAGCTGCAGCTTTTAACTTTTTTTACTGTGGAGAAATGTCAGAGCAGCATAATGTTTGGTGTTTTATTCTAAGTACCACAAAGTAAAACTGGAGAGATTAGATGAGTCTTTGGATCAAGGGCAATATTTCACAAACGGACAATATGTAGCAAGGTAAATTGGTTAGATGGGTAAGTGACGACAAGCCTGGATAACTCCAAATTATGTTTTGTCCCCTTTTCAAAAAGCAAGGGAGTTAGATTTCTGTTCTTGTAACACAAGAGGAAAAAAAAAGGTGCAAGTACATGAATATGCATGTTCATGACAGGCTGTTCCTGCGCCTGAGTGTTCAGCGGGTTCAGCTTAGACACCAGCTGTATTTTGGAGGCTCTGGCCCAGCCTGCTGTGCCCTGGTCTCACTCACGTGCACTTCTCTGAGAGAAAAAGGGACGGAAGGGGGCTGCCTGGTGTTGCAGTGTGGTGGAAGGAGTTGATGTGTTTGGATGTCAGTGTGCTCTGGAGCTGAGCATGGGGTCTTGCAGGGTTGTCTCCATCTTCTGCTCCCCTCCCCGGAGGCAGCAGGGTTTCTGTGTTTGAGCCCGAGTGGACTGAGTTGAGCTGTGGAGGAAGAGGAGTAACTGGTGCTCCTGGGCTGGGCCAGGCTCAGCCTCCTTTACTTCTGCAGAGTAATACCTTGCTCTGTTAAAGAGAATGGAAATATTTGCAGAGTAAGGTACCACTTACTACTAATAAAAGAGCCTGAGTCTAGTCTTGTATTAATATTTATTTAACACCACAATGTTAAGTGAATAGTGCTGGAGAGGAGGGAAGCTATTTATTTTTCACACAGCAGAGACATTTTGAAAAACAAGAGATGGTAATGCAAAGCTGCTCAGAGGAGCGAGCGGCATGAAAGCTGGACGTGCGTGTAAGAAACTCTGGAAGAACGTGCTGCTTTCAGATCACTGGGTGGAAATTAAAAACAAATAATCTGTGTGTCAGCGGGATAGCAGAGAATAATTTTGGAGCCTGCTGTTGTTTTCAGGTTTATGTTTTTATTAATTTACTTCCTGATTTTAAACCCAAAACATAGCTAGTACAACTGTAGGCCTAATCACAGAATCAAAGCTACTTTACAGCACTGCCTGGGATCTCTAAAAGGGTAAAAAGACAGAGGAATATTGTAATCTGGTTTTGGATTATGCTGCCTGACTGACCTTCAGTCATTCTTTTCCTAACTCTCCGTAGAAGGATGAAGTGTCTGGGTGGGACGTGTGAGTAGGTATATAAGAGCAGAGACGTGGCTTTGTATTTCAGAAGAATTTCTTGTAGTCCTTCTTCCCTTCTGGAACATTTGGATTTCTTTTCTTTTAAAATATTGGGATTGCTTTTCCAGTTAAAAAGTATTTTCACTATTGCCTTGAAACCATCATAACCAGTATCTTTTTCATCACATGTTTGAGACTGGTGTGACTGGTTTTGCCCATGAAGCAAATGTATGGAATGAGATTTGTTTGCTCTAGCTGAGGAAATCTGATAAACTTCCTGAAAAGTACCTGTTAACCAAACCCTTTCTACTTTTTTCATCATGAGATGGTCTGCAGACAATCCACTGGCTGTAGGGACAGTAGAGAGGGTTGGGTGTTGCTTGCAATAATTCAGAGAGTGTTTGGTAAAAGCAATGTGATCAAGCTAAGCAAGCAAGATTTGATACACACACTAAATTTTGAAATGCTGCTGCCTTGGAAAAGTCATCTTTCATGTGGTTGTGATTCAGCCCAGAGATGAGTTCCAGGGAGAAATGAGAAATAGAAATGCACATATTGGCTGGTAATTGTGCAGTGAGTGGGTAGTTCAAAGCCAGCAGATTTCAGCTATTGGGTTTCTCCTAGTTTGCTTTTTCACAAATAGCAATAGTGGCAGGGGCAAGCACTTTTGTTTGTTACTTTGTGGGGTCTGTGTTTTTTCCTAGATGGATAGACGTTCCTCTGTGACATGCTAGATGATAAGATTTTCCTGTGTGCCATATTTCAGTGCAAGTTAAACAAGAAAAAAAAAATCTCTTATTTTATTATTTTATGCAAATTATTTCCTGTAGCAAGAAGAATTTCAAGCACTATCTAGGTCATTACTGGTAGAATTAATTTATTCATTAAAAAGTACCACAAAAGAAATGTAGATCACAGTGCCCATCTATTCTGGGCAGATCACTGAAGTATATGCTGTAAAAAAAAACAAAACCAAACCCAACAAATGAAGACCTTTCCTTGGCTTAGAAATGGAATAGATGGTTGGGCAGTTCTTTCCCTGTTCTATTTTTTACAATATGGTGGCAGCCAGTGTAACTCATTTTGTATATATGAAGACTGAAGTGGGACTATCACAGCTGTATACCATACAGAATTGTAGTTGCAGAGAATGAAAACGATACCAAAGATGTGGACTTCAGTTTCCGTGGCATGGTGATGAAATGTGAGAAGGCTGATGTAGATGAGTATTTGTTTCCTTTCTGCTGTTAAGCATTTTCTTATCCATGGTGAATACATTTACCTGTGTTTGAAGTTGTGCTTTTGACACAAAAGTATAGTCAACAGTGGTCATGCTTAGCAGCCATTTGGCTCTACTTACTGCATGTATAGGAGCTACATGCACTTTTGGCAGTTCATCCATGGTGGTAGCAACGAAAAACCATATGCTTCCCCTAGCTCATGCTACCTGTGTGCTTCTTACTGGTAGGACCTCAGTTGACCACCTCTCCTCCTTGCAGTAGATCTGCACTCCCTGTTGATGGAGAGCTGAGGTGGCTCAGCCATCACTGCAGTGACCTTCATTTATGATTCCACATTATTTTGCTTAGGGCAACATTATGCTTTTTTGAACAGTGTATAGTAAAGAACTTAAGTGTACAGATATTCTACCTCCTTCAACACAAACCTTTCATTTATTATTTATTTTGAAATTTGAAACATATTTTACTTTAAGGTAACCATTCATTAAACTGAAAGCTTAATCAGCACGTTGAGAATCTGTGAGATGATGAACAGTGTAATGTTAAGCATTGGTCTCTTCTGGGAAGTGCTTTCTCAGCAGATACTGGAAATCAGAATTGGTCTGAGCTGTGAGAGAAGTCACAGCTATAACCTAGCATTTTCTTCATAGATTCAATACTGCAAATGACCAAAAAAGGTTACTTATCTGCTTGGAAGATTTCAAAGGAAAAAAATATTTCTAGCTGAAAATGTCCTTTTGAGAATTAACTTGTAATAGAAAATGAACAAACAAACAGAAATGCTGAAAAAAAAGAATTTAGAAGGAGGGGAAAAAAGTGTCCTTTCCTCAGTTTCAATTATTGTTCAGTCAGTAAAATTAGGGAGCTAGCCAGTTTGGAAAAGTAACTCTTAAAAATAAAGCTTAATACTAAAGTTAGCACTTAGAAGTGCAAGACAGTGCTACATATATTGGTTATTCTCCCTTTTGTCCTAAATCACCAGCAACCCAGACTCCTTCTGTAAATCTTATGAGCATCAGGGCAGAAACTTTAAAGGAAATTACTAACAGGGAACATCTTCTGAAACTACAAAAAAATTATTTGAATATACAGTTGTTTGGTTTTTTTCCAAGCATACCCATTATTATGTTTTTTAAATGAAAAAAATGATTTCCCTACTTCCCCAAATTAATTTTGGGCTAATTAAAATTTTTAACAGTATTTTTTTAACATATCTGACATATTTAATTTGTCCAATTCTGAAAACTTTATGGCCTGTAACATGACACAAAGTTCAAATGATCATAAAATGTTCATGATGGGCAAATTTATTTCCCATGTTTCTCTTGTTTGCTTCTGAGTTATGCCATTGAGAGTTTCAGAAACCAAATCATCAGATACATTTCTGCTTGTATTACTTTGTGCTGGGAAGCTAAGCATGCTGCAGATAGGTGTCAACTTCTTTGAGGTGATTTTTATAAGTCTTTGATAGAGAAGCATATACTTTGGTATAGAGGAATAAGTTTAACAGCCAGGTTCAACCTCAGCTCTTTGAGAATACAGAAATACTTGTCCGAAATAAATATAAAAACCAGTGCAGAGAAAAAGGGGCTCAAATATAAATAGTTTGGTATAGCCTGATGATGCTATTTTGTAGCACATTCCTCCCAGCATGGGCTGTTTCAAGTCTTCTGGGCATACCTCTAAAAAGGCAAACTCTGCTTATTTTCCCTGCAGGTTTACGTGTTTAGATTAGTTTTTCTTTCTCTAATCCCAAAGAAAAAATACACTCGTGTTGCTAGAATGTGAACTTCCATTTTGCTATGGAATATAAATGTCCTTCTAGAACCATGTTACTTACCGCAGTGTTTGCAAATCAACATTTCCAGAAAGAATAAAGCACAGTTGTTTCATAGTTACACATATGTTGTAATTAAATCGCATATTTATTGCTGTTCTTACTAGTATTTCTAACAACTCGCTTACGATTTTTTGGCCAGTTTATATGTTCTGTAATTTCCCATCAGAACATTCCAGCGAAGAACAAAAAGATTCATACAGAAAAAGAAAGCAGGTTTATTAAAGCACAAAGAATGAAATAAAAACAATCTGTTAACAAGTTGCTTTTTCTTCTCATTTCTTTCAGGTTAACTGGTCACAGCAGGGATAATTTTCAACCTTTTTTTTTTTTCCAAATGTAAATGCAGTGTCATAGCACAAACATTAAACTGGAATTACGGGTGATGGTTGGGTGTTTATTATGCAGAGTATGCCTACTAGTTTAATCATAGACTTTGACACCCAAAATTAACAGAATTTGTACCTCATCAACACTGAAAAAGAAAAGCTACTTGCTATGTTTATTAATTGATTTATTACTTCTAAAAGCATCTAATAATGCAAGAGCAAAATGGTTATTTATGAAATTAAAGCTGTAATGAATTCATTACATTTGGTTGCAGTCAGTGGTATTAGAATCAGAGTTATTTTGCCAACAATATTGAAAAAAGTTTTACAAAATGAACAGTGACCTGGACTATCTCTTGCTGTTGTTAAACTAGAGTTTTGGTGAGCTGCTGAGCACGGGCAAAAGATTGAGCTGAAGTGAATGAGCTGCTCCAAGCATTTTTGGAGAATATTCTGAGTAAAGTAGGTTTTGCGATGGAAAATGGCCAGGTCCCAGGCCACTCAGGTCTGTGTAGAGTATGGTCTTGTTAACACCTTGCTGTACAGCCAGAAGTAAGGAAGCTGGTTGTAAGACTTTGGCTGGTAAGTGCTTTAATGTTTCCCCCACAGTATCAATGCAATACATTCTTTATTCAGACGCACCAGACTTCAGATCCTGGGGGTGATGACCACCCTATGTTACTCATTGTTGCCTGACCCTGCTCCCTCTCCTTCTCTCACAATGACAGCGACTCCAGCACTGGCTCCCCTCTCCTCCATTCTCAGCCCCTTTTCCCTTCTTGCACGTCTGTCTTCTAAATTGCATTATCCATGGTGTCCTCTAGATATATTAGAGATATACTGATTAGTCTTGGGGAACATGGATGAGCAACTTGTCTGAGTAATTCCTATGGAACTGAAGTCATTGATGTTAGTAGAAATGGCTTTAATTTCTTTCTTTTCCAAATGTACCTCACTAAAAACCTCATCAGGTGTTTAAAATTGGGTAGCAACCTGCTTTTACTCTGTTCCATTCATTGTACAGTTTTGCATCTTGGAATTTAGTTCAGTTTTCAGGTGCTTAGTTGACTTCATTTTTCTAAAGCGAAGCCCATGGTTTTGCTTATATGATGGTAATTCTTTTTGATATTACTTTGAAAGCCTCAGTGCTGAGAATGTTTCAAAGTAGGGAAAAGTAAAATTAAAATATTGCAGTATAAATGGTTTGCTTTTTGGTATTAGCTTTAAAATTTTAATTTGTAGAAAAGGTAAAACATAGTTGGAATTATAGAAAGGTCTGATCCTAGCTGAGATCTGCCAAATAAACACTGAGGCAGCCAGAGACTGCAGCAGCACACTAGCGACATGGGATACGGCTCCTCCTTTTTTACTGCTCTTCCTTCCCCCATTTGTTTCGGTAGTCTGCTGCTGTTTAGCCTCCAGGTTACTCTGGATGTGAATGCTGCATGAAATCTAATCCTGATGCAGAACTGCATTTTGCTCTGAACAGTCTTTACATCCCAGGTGTACTTCCCTTTTCTAAACCCACTTGAGGCTGGCTTAGTTGCTTGAATGAGGTGTAACTAACCTGTAGACGTAGTCCCCAAGCTATTTCCTTTGCTTGCTTTAAATTTTTCAGACTCTGAAGCTGTGATAATTCTCAGTGGTTTTTCCATTTTCTGATGGACTTTTACTGTTTGTATCTGTAAAAAGAGCATGTATTCTTTTTTACTACTTAATTTCCAGCAGTTTCTGTGCACAGACTCTGGATGATGAATGGCTTGTATTTGACTCTTTTTCTACCTTTACTACAGTGTTAGGAAAATGAGAGATATTAATGAAAGAGCTGGAGAAGAAAAAAGTGCACTCACCCAATGTTCAGCAGCATGCATCTCTTCTGCTTCACTGGAGTTCGAAGGTGGGGGCAGAGCTGCCTTCATGAGAGCATGTGGAGCAGAGGAGAGAGGTAGAGCAGATGGTATAAGATGAAGGGTTCAGGATGGGCCAGAAATCTCATTTCACATGATGGTGAAGAATTTTTTAACCGCACATTTAAACTAACACTTCTGAGTGCTAGCCAACCTACTCTTGTAGACCAACAGCTAGTTCTTTTTGCATATTGAAAGTATTTTCATTTGCAGGCACCGTTTAGTTCTGAGAACTAGGCCATTAAAAAAACCCACTTTATAGTTTAAGAATCACAATAAAATAGCAAGAGTCACAGTGCTTGCCAGCTCCTGTAATTTCATAAAAACACTCAATTTGGTGCTTTCTCTCCTGATGGCACAATTCCTGGAGACAGGCATCTATGCAAGAACCCAACTCATATCTTTAGGAATGCCACAATTATAAATCTTTGGAAATGTGTATGGTACAAACCCTAAAAAGCAGGGTGGTTTTGTTTTTTAACCTTGTGAATTCCAAAGCTATTCTCATGGCTTTTTAATGATGATGATAAGCAATAATATTGATGATAACATGGTCTTCTCTCTGCTATGAAGAAAAGAGGAAAAAAGCAGAACGGTTATTTTATACCCTTCTTAGCATTACTTTTCAAGGTCTTTTGTTGGTCCTGTGTTTTATATATAACCAACATCTTTTAAATCAACAATTTTATTTTAATTTAAATTAGGCTGCAATTTTAAAAGCACTAAAATAATTTAAAAACTTTTATATTTGTTTATATTTATAAAATAGCTGCTTCAATATGAAATAAGGGAAAGGAAAAAGAATCTAGTCACAAGCCACAGGACTTTCATTAAAGATTTTGGATATGAAAAGGTTTTCATAGAAATGTATTTTGTTATTCTCTTGTAAAGAGGTAGGCATACACTCATATAGCAAACCTACATTTTACTTCACACGGAAGTGTAACATATATATCTATGCACGTGCAATTATCTTCTGTGGGCACTTAATAGAAATCCCACTAGACTTATTGATAAATTAATTAGTCAATAAAAAGCCCTAAACTACTATCCATCTACTATATTTACTTGAATAACAAACAAACATATTGTGACAAGATGTTTTAAGAATGTGGTCCTTCTTTTATAACTAATAAGTATCAATAGTACACGAAATAGCTACCTGGAGAAACTATGGAGAAATCCCAACAATTTCCAAATAATAGGAAACAGGGTACTGCTTCTTAACAGATATGGGGCAACCTCACTGCCAGTTGGGAGCCTGCCCTTCCTGCCAAAATTGGCTTTTTGAAAATGTTTTCCTGGCCACAAGGAATGCTTCACAGGCTGATTCAAGGTCAATATGTCATCTATCAGTAATCTTTGTTTTTCATGTGCTGGTCTTTCAGGATATACTGTTCTTCCAACTCTTTTAGAGTTGGTGGTCAAAGAGTTTTCTGCCCGTATGTTTTCTTTAATTTGAAGGCAGAGAATGGCATAGCATTGCTTTTGGTATAAAATAACATAGTAGTGAACTCCAAGAGGAAATAAAATGGGACATCAGGACCATTACTTTCTTTAGAAAGAATAAGGCTTATGCCAAATTAGATCTACATTGATCATGCATAAATTTAGATGGAATTCAAAATAAGGTTTCTAATTATTGAAAGGATGAGATGTTGAAACTGGCTTTTAAAGACGCAAAAAGAGTCAAACTAGGTACAAGACAGAACTTGGTAAGTTGATGGAGAGGATGCCGTTGTCTGTGACAGCACAGGATTGGACTTGGAGGAGCTGTCATTGCCCTCCAAGCATATGTTCCCTTGGCCTGCTGGCAAGAATTGTTTTATTGCTGTGTTTATTCCATGTTATTGGAGGAATTGCATGGGCCCTTGGGACTGTGCCTGTGTGAGGCTGTGTATGTTTGAGGTGCAAAGTCTGAAACCTGCTGAGTCAGTTCCGTGTTTCACCGTATTTCCAAGCCAGAGGTGCTGGCAGAGCCAGAAGGGACCAGAAAGTATGTTTGGCATTTCCCTTCTTCACACCCCCTTCCTTTCCCCTCTCAAATCTTGCTGGTATTACACAGACAGGTCTGTGTGCACAGATGTTCACACACTAGTGGAAGAGTCTTTGGTTTGAGGCATCTATAAGCCCTCCACTTTCTGCATTTATTCCTGCATGGTTTCTTTCTGTGTACGTCTAATTACTTGTTTTTGTCTGTCTTGAGACATCAAGTCAAGTAACTTTTGCAGCAAATGTCCTTCCTGTGTTTTTTGCATCCATCACCCCTGAATTATTACATAAATGCATCTACCAACTGCCTTATTCTGCTCTTCATTCTACTTGCTTCCACATATAAGCAATTTGAGCTGAAGCCACTGCATCATCTTCTGAGTGATTAAACAACAGTGGGGTGTTTGCGAGTCACTGAAATCACCCCTCTGTGCTAAATCTGCCTCTTGCCAATGGACTGTCTGGCCTGGGCAATGAAAATAGATTAAGAAGGTATTACTGATTTGTATCTACCTCTAATGTGATTCCTTGCCACAAGAAGATTAAACTAAGGGATTTTTGTTTGTTTTGTTTTAATTTGAGGCCATTAAAAGAGGTGAAATCTTTCTCTTATAGAGTAAAAAGATAATTTACTATGTTTTTAGTCTGTGCCATTTTGCTGTCAGATGGTATATTCTATAGCCTGGGCTAGATTCTTATTTGGTTATAACTTAAATTTTAAAGCAGCATTTTGAAATGCAAAAATAAGGTATGTTTTATGGTGGTATTAACAGATTTCAAACAGTAAAAATAACTGCTTAGTAAGAATTAGCTTCATTGATAAGGTTGAACTATTGCAGTATGGGAAGTTTTTCTAAGTCCGCTTGAGAGAAAAGAGTTAGCCTCGTGACAGAGTTGAGTTGTTAGCTAATTTTAAATGTGGCTTTATTGCAGTGGGATTCAAGGATGTCTCAGAGCAAACAACTACCCCAGCTCAGATTTTAAGAAAGCGGGCATTTAAAAGGCTAAATGATTCTGTCACCTATGACTGAAAATGTCAGCGTGAAAGGAATCTCTGATTTGTACCATTGTTGCCACAACAGTAACGGTGTCTTTGTCTTGGTGATTTTTGCTCTGCTAAAAAGCAATCTTAGCACAACATTCATTAAAAATGGCAGGTTTTGTTTGCTGACTTTGAATGTGTGCTGTAATGTTTTGGCAACACAGAAGTATTCCTGACGAAGAAGTGATAAAAAGATGTTTTGTGATTTACCTCTCCATTGATTGCAAAATGAATTGATTTTTATTTAGCATATTTAAAGCATGACCCAGCAAAGAAAAGTGATGTTGCTCCTAATCCATTTTTAACAGTGATTTTGTCAGTGCTCCCCAAAGCATTGCTATCGTATAGATAGAAAAGCACTGAGGTGTATCTATATGAACTGTTGACTGTAGGGAACACCTCTCCCTATTCCCTCCTGCATCCCCGACCCCCAAACCTGCTCTTCATTTCCATTCATTTTACAGAACCTGTGCTCTGCCTTGGGAGCAAAACATCCTCAGCTGAGGACCATGCACCAGCCGCCCCCAAGCATGCGGTCCGGGCTTCTTGGGCTCACTGACAGTGTTTGCCACGGAAAGCATGAAAGATGAACAGAACTGGGGAGAGGCCATGAGTTTCTCAGAGGCATTTGGGAAGATCTGTGCTGCTTTGTGTTTGAAATGTTCCTTTTCCTCTGAGAGAAGGGGAAAAGTATGTTCCTGTTCAAACTGGGCACTGGAAGTGGGTGGTGGTTTCAGGGAATTGCCAGTAAAGAAAGGCCCATGGCTAACATCAAGGGAAGGGATGGGGGAGAGGAGGAGAAGCTTTCTGAACTCTCTGTAAAGAATATAAAGGTGGAGGTAGCGCCTGTGCTTAAGAGGAATATCCTCCACATTTACATGCACATTTTGCATGGGTAATGACACTACAGTACTCTTCACTTGTGGCTGAGTTTGCCTTTATGTTGAAATCACATAGGGTTACTTTTGCCTTCTGTTGCCACGCAACCCACTGGCCTACCCCCGTTTTACTGTACAAACCTTCCTGAATAAGTCTAAAGGCTGCAGCACAGACTGATAATAATACAGATCTCGGTGTTGAGCTGTTATGAGAGGGTAAGGCCCAATATTTGTAGGGTGTGTTTAGCCAAAATGGTCTTCTAGAACAAAAAAGGTACCTTTATAGAATTATTTGGGAAATCTATTTTTAGGTTTTTATTAATTCTCTGTGTAGTCATTAGGAAGGTCCTACTTTGTCCTCTGACAGCATCATAAGTCTGATGTCATTCCAGTAGGAGAAAAAAAGCAGGGAAGAATGCTTGGTTTGTGTCACATAACCAGAGAGGATGGTGTGGGCAGTAAGCAAGTATAAGTTTTGAATGGCTTTAATAGATAGGAGGATGCATAGGGAATTGCCTGGCGGAAAAGGACCTGGGTGTGCTGGTTGACACCCTGCCAGCTGAACATGAGCCAGCAGTGTGCCCAGGTGGCCAAGGAGGCCAACGGCATCCTGGCTTGTATCAGGAATAGTGTGGCCAGCAGGAGCAGGGCAGTGATCGTGCCCCTGTACTCAGCACTGGTGAGGCTGCACCTTGAATACTGTGTTCGGTTTTGGGCCCCTCAGTACAAGGACATTGAGGTGTTGAAGCATGTCCAGAGAAGAGCAATGAAGCTGGTGAAGGGTCTAGAGCACAAGTCTTCTGAGGAACAGCTGAGGGAACTGGGGTTGTTTAGCCTGAAGAAAAGGAGGTTGAGGGGAGACCTTATCGCTCTCTGCAACTACCTGAAAGGAGGTTGTAGTGAGGTGGCTGTTGGTCTTTTTTCCCAAGTAACTTGTGATAGGACAAGAAGAAATGGCCTCAAGTTGTGCCAGGGGAGGTTTAGATTGGATATTAGGAAAAACTCTTTACTGCAAGAGTGGCCAGGCACTGGAACGGGCTGCCCAGAGAAGTGGTGGACTTGCCATCCCTGGAGGTGTTCAAAAAACATGTGGAGGTGGCACTTGAGGGCATGGTTTAGGAGGCATGGGGGTGTTGGGTTGATGGTTGGACCTGATGATCTTAGAGGCCTTTTCCAACCTTAATGATTCTATGTTTCTATGAATTTTATGCAGAAGAAGAGCAAAAGTCAAGATCTTGGCTTAAAATAATGAAAAATATAATCCCAGAAACCCTAAAGAGTAAGATCTTTCTGGTTGCATAATGGACAGAGAAGCAGATAAGGTAAATCATTAAATCTATAACAACTGAAATATTTCTATTACCCCATTCTAGGTGTTCCATTCAGGATCAAAGGAATAATTTATAAGCTGTAGTACAAATATGTATAAGGAATAAGATTCCATCCCAAATGAACTATCAGTCTAAGCAACTTTAAATATTGAGAATTCCAACAAATTCAGTAAACAATAGAAAATGACACCCTCATCAAGAGTTCATTTGCTAGAAGGGTGCTTTAGTTCAGCTAATCAAAAATATTTTCAGTGTAGGACTGTCAGCAGTCAAGCAACATCAATGACTCGATCCTGGATGCATTGGAAATAGATGTGTTTGGATCTTAATGCAGTTGTATCAGCTATCTGAAGATTATGAATGATAAAAGGATAAATTTGATGGTGGTGACTTCAATAAAGAATAACATTAAGGTAGCTGCAGGCACGCAGTTTTTAAGATGGTGCAGTATATAAATGCGCCTTTATGCCTTTATAGTATCTGCCTGCAGGAAAACTAGTTAAAAGGCAAATAAACATTATAAAAGAACTAAGAGAAAAGCTTTTTCTCATAGTAATTGAGAGAAATCTGTTATGAACTGTTGAATCTGCAATGTGATTTAAATATATTATTTCCTTCTCAAATTAGAGTCTAGGAGTTGCTGGCAAATTATCCTTGTTGAAGATTGTGGCGCTGTTGCTGGTCTATGCTTTCACATTTATACATCAGCAGTTTTATTTCTAGAATAGAGGTAGTCACAGGGAGATCGGTAATTTCTCTGAAATCTGCTTCTAGAAGGAAGGATACTGTCTGCTGACATGGCATAGGTGAGGTCAAATCTTCCACCCTCAAGCAGTTCAGAACTGACTGATCTGGGGACTAGGCAGTAGGCACAAGATGAGCAACAAGATCAGTCACAAGATCAGCAACAGCTTTTGCCCTTTTTTGTGTGTGTGTGTGATCAGCACCCCTGACCAGCCCTGCTCCTCTTTGGACCTCTGCTCCATCGTGCAACCGGACTCATGGCAGAATGATGCCATTTGTTCCAACCTTTTGATGAAACCTGAACGGTACTCATAGGTTCAGCAAAGTTTTCCCTTTCAGCATTGCACCTCAGAGATCACAGCCTCCTCTTTTAAAGGACTAGCAGAACAATACCAACAGCCCCTTTTTCAAGTGAAGTGTACATCACAAAACCAGAACCATTAGTTGGTTGTCATCTTAACAAACAGAGACACTCGATGGTTTTAATGGATGTAGTTTGTTTACACACAGCTTGAGCAGACAGAAATATTACATACTGTTCTTCCAAGTCAGATTTAAGTCACACTGGGAGGGCAGTAAAGAAAAAACCACTGCTGTCGCATGAATTATACCATAAATCATAAAATACAAAAAGAGCGAGTACTCCTTTACTATGTCTTTCACTCGTAGCATAGGTAGAGAGCAAGCTGTTGAGTAGAGGGTTGTAATGCCACTGATTTCTATGTGTTGTTAAAAGAGAATTGTCTAGGCAAACTGGGCAATTACCTCTTTCAAGGACATCTTTGTAAATGGAAATCAATATGGTTGTTAATGATAATAGGTTTCCAACAGTAGTATGAATGTACCTGGTAATTTCTAGGCAATTGAGTGATAAAAACAAGTTCCATTATAGTGATTGAATTTATTTTTTTGTCCTCTTCATGAAAGTGGCTCTAGGAAACTCTTGTGAATCTTGGATTAGCCAGCCATTCTGGTTTCAACCCTCAGGTTAAGACCAAGGTAGAAAGCTGCTGGTTCATGGTATGTATAATCTGCTTCTGCCTCTTTCTTTTTGAATATTGGCAAAAATCTATAATTCAGACTCTGCAGATGTGTATTGCTAATTTCTGGAACTTTGCACCAAGTTTAGTCTGTCACCAGGAGCAAAACAAAACTTCTGTGGGATATCATCAAAGCAAATGGTGGAAAATAGCTCTTTCCAATTAAATGCTGTGACAGGACTCTGAGGTTCCTACCAGCCTGACTTTTACTTCTAAGAGCAAAGGGACTGAACAAAATCAACCAAGACTTTTAATTGCAATTTCTGTGTATATACTTTTATATACATTTATTTCTTTAGAAAATCCCTGCAATAAATTCTGCAAAAAAAAAAATGTTTACATGCTCCTTTTTGATACCCAGATCAGCCTCAACATTGTTTACAAAATACTGACGGTAAAGGTGTTACTCTAAAATGGATTTTGTCACTGTTTTCTTCCATTCATCGGAGCATAGCACCAGTAAATTGGTATGAGTTTTCACAGACAATGACGTTTAAAACAATCCTTGACTCAGCCCACAGCTATGATTTATTGTCAGTCAGTTGGAGGTACCGAAGTACCAGAAGCAAAAAATTGCTTTGGAAAAGCTTTGTATGGGTGGTGTGACTGCTTTTTGCCTCTGTGGCTGGTGTCAAGTCCAGTAAAGTTCAGGAAATAATTTACAGGATAGTGATAAGTCCCAGGTAGAAAAATAACAGTCAGCGAGATGGGGTTTCATTTACATTACTGCAAATTGTTCAAATAGATCACTGGCAATGCTGTTGCTTATCAGCAGTGTCCTGCATTACTGTAGGCTGTCCACTCTCTCTCCTTCCCTGTACGTTGGCTAATATTTGTTCTTTCTGACCACCTGTGTAGGGGGAGAGGATGAACTTTCTTTAACTTGGTGTGTCTTGTACCACTGAGATACTGTTTTCTCACTGTGAGGAAAAAATTATGAAAGTGAGGCTATATTTTTCCTAATTTTCCACAAAAGATATCAACATTTTTCCCTATGGCACTGTGTTCATACTGAACGTTCACTGGTAGTCCTACAGGCAGCCTCACCACTGAGTCAGTTGATTGTGATACTGAGAGCATTAGGGAAAAAGACCCAGCAAATGGAGTTTTCACCATAACAGTCTTGTATGATTATTGCTGTAGACATCTTGCAGTGATTTAATCTGTTTACTAGAGACAGAAATGTGTAGCCATTGCAAACTGTCTATAATAATTAGTTCATGATAACAAAGTTATGCCTGGATGATTGCAATGCAGACTCCTGAGTGCATTTTTATGGAAAAATATTAACAGTGCTGAGTTAGATGACACTAAACTAATCCTGTTGTAATCTATTCTATTTATATTTTATAAGCAAGAGCTGTCAGCTTGACCAATGCAATAGAAGTGACGTATATACAGTTATTTATGAAATTATTTGAACGAAATCTCAGTGACAGGTAATGACCCTGTGCTGAGGTATGTGTCAGTGGGTGTTTCTTCTAGACCCTTCAGACAGAGGTAGCCCAATTTCTCCACCCAGGCTACTTGTCTTCCTTGAGGTCTGTACTAAAGGTGGCTAAAGGGATAGCCACAGTTACTCATGCAAATGGATCTTGCCTATTGTGGAAGATTATCTACTGTGGCTTTTTTCCACTAACTCCCTTTTTCCTGACATTCTGCCCTTCTGAGGCAAGCTCACTGTGAGCAGCTTTGCCACCCTAGTGCAATGGCTCTGAAAATACCTCTGTGAGAAGCAGAAACTGGTTTTCATCAGAATTTTCCATTCATTTTTTGAAGGGAAATAAATTGATCCCCAGTTGTTAAGACCATATTTGCAGCATATATTTGAGAAGCCAGCACATGGAGAAGGATACTGATGGTCCTTTCTGTGGTACCAAAGCAGTGTCCAAAGCCTTTTCATATTCTAAAACCCTGCCATTGAGTTGAAAAAAAATAGCTGCTGCTCCTTGCATGTCCTATGGGAAGGCTGGAAAATGTCTTACCAGTGTCTGCAGAACAGTTTGCTAGAAAGCAGGGACATGTTTCAGGTTTTTTGAGGGGACGCACTGAAGGAAGTGTGTTTCTTAACGGTTAGAGGCTGCATGCTTACACAGGTGGCATGCTCATTTCAGAGTGAGATTTGCCTCTGATTTTCTACAGATATGGGTGTTGTTTGCAGTTGTCTAATACAAACATTGATGTTGCCTTCATTGGGAATGCAATGAGGCTTTCCTGCTTTCTGAAGAGGTAGGAGATGTTCAGCTGGTAGCTGACACGATGAACTGCACAGACGTTTTAATGCTATTTGGGACAGCAATGATAACTGAAGCCACAGTTTCCTAACTTGGAAGTTCACTGAGCATTCTCCCTGAAGAGGTGCCTTCTGGAGAAAAGTGCAT
>VZTV01117640.1:0-11236 GCA_013400875.1 Anhinga rufa | reverse complement strand
CTCTCACATATTCTCACTCCTGTCTCTGGCTGCAATTGCAGAGGGTTTTTTTGTTCCCCCTTTCTTAAATCTGTTACCCCAGAGGCGCTGCCACCGTTGCTGATGGGCTCGGCCTTGGCCAGCGGCGGGTCTGTCGGCCTTGGAGCCGGCTGGCCTTGGCTCTGTCAGACACAGGGGAAGTTTCTATTAGCTCCTCACAGAAGCCACCCCTGTAGCCCCCTGCTACCCAAACAATGCAAACCCAATATAGATATGCAAATGAGTGAGTTAAACTTCAGTACTAATGTTGAGTTTCTCTCCTCTTTGGATTAGCTTGTTGCAACATGCTGTGTACTTGAGGAATTTCTTTTAATCACTTTATGCATTTACTTCCGCACAGAGAATCTTACAACCAAGGCTTAGTAACTTTGTTTAAATCCTTCTGTTTTCTGTTGACGTTATTACACAACTAGGCACACAATAGCTCTTTTCTGAATGAAAAACTGTAAGTAACTTTGTTAAGTAGCACAGTGGGATCCTGTTCCCAAGTGAAACCTCCCACGTTCCTTGACAGTATGAATAACGGCATAAATATTATTTCCATAAAACACTTACGCCTTCATTCTCTGGAAACATTTTACTCATCTTGAGTTTTTTAAAGCTTTATTTTGGGGAAAGTATGTACTACAAGCATCATCTTCATGTGTATTTGTGCCAGAGGCCTATATACTTTGTTTCAAGAGAGTACATCCTGCATTTTTCACCAGGTAGATTAGCAGGTTTTGACTACTGGTATAATGAGATTGACACTTCTTGGAAAATCTGCCTGGCACCTCTCTTTAGCAAGAAGAATAGCCCATAGCTGTGGATGTGGGTGCATGTTACCACAGCAGAAGAGACAGCCAGCTCCCTGCTGTGGTGTATGCTAGTGGCTATGCCTGGGGCTGGCCATGGAGAAGGTGGCCAGAGCTCAGGGGACTTGGTCGCTGGAGAGAAATATGCTCACGGCCTTGACGGAGCTGGAGAATGGCATTGGATGTGCACATGGTAGTGAATCCCTCCTGTGTATCACAGCCTGTTAAAGCATCACAGTAGGAATGGCTGCGATGTTATAAGAGCAGTGCTATAACAACGAGAGAGAGCCTGTGTCTGCTGATTTCTGGGCTTCTGTTCATCATTTGTGCTGGTACATACACCATCCTCACAGAAGATGATATAGTAGTTTTTGTGATTATTATCTTGCAACTTCCTGAACAGAAAATGTTGCTGAGGAACTCCCAGGCATTTTGGTTGATATGTTGGTTCAGGCAGGGATTAATAGGAAACTGCCATCCACCTTCCTATGCCTGAAGACTTTAGAAATTAATGAGTAAAAGTTTCTGAAGGAGCCAGAACCCCATGGCTCACTTAAGCAAGAAAATATAATAGTGTAAGTAGCTTTACTACGTTGCTACTGAACAGTGTAATAAAACTGAACAGTGTAATACAACGACATCTTCCTGGGTTACCAACTCAGAAGATATTTGTGTGTCTGGTGTTTCACATTTTTGTAGGCAAGGTGCTCAGAATAATTCTTGTGTTTTGGTGGATCATGGCTTTTATTACGACGTTAATTATCTGGGCAGTCTTCCAGAGTCCAGGATTGAAAACCGAATGTGGGCAGCATTGTAAAAAGTGATCTTTAAGGTTTATGAACTGCAGATAATCTGTGCATGGGATTTTGAACGACAGCAGAGGTAAAAGATTTTGCTTAAGGAAGGTGAAACAGTGGCTTTTTCTTCTGAGAGGGGTATGAGGCTTTAATACTCACATTGGGCTAATGGATCTAAAGTTTTACATTCTCAATTCAACAGAAGTCAAGTATATGTCCAGTTTTAAACTGAGGATTAAGTAGTTTGCTGGACAAAAATCCCATTCAAGAGATTTCTCCCATGTATTTACTATTATTTATTGGTCTTTAGTATGGAAAATCAAGTTGATCCTAAGTTTATTTTGTCAAAATCTCAGTCTTCAGTTTCAAGCAAAATAGTTGCTTCAAGACCATAAACATTTATTTTTAAAAAGTTTTCAAAAGTGAGCAGTGATGTTTGTGTTCCTCCAGTTCTGACGCTTTCTGGGCTCAATGCAGTTGCGTAAGTATGGATATAGATAGACCATCTTGAGATCCCACCCTCCCTAGGGTATCCCACAGGGCCTTAACTGCTAGTCCAGAGGAAACATGCATCTCCCAGGTCCATGTCATATCTGACAGCGTTTGTTTGAAAATCCTCAGATACTTCAAGCTGTTTCAAATTGCACCTTGTCTGCCTGTGTTAAAGCAACTGAATCAAAGCCCTTTTGAATCTACCTAGAGAAGTACAGAATAGGTGAGATCTCATCTGGCTCCACATGGGGAATGCAGCACCTTTGTAAACAAGATTCTCATAGTCTCAGATTTGATACTTATGTGCATGCACACCCAAGGCAGCTCTGTCCAGCGTGCGTGCAATGTGAATCCCCTTCAGCTGTCTGATCACCAAGGATTTTTTTACTTAGGAAGAAAATGTAAAAGCCATTTTACAGATACAGTTATAGAAAATCAGTGGAGATTAGTGTAAGCTGTTGGAAAAAAATTGGGGGGAAATAGACTGTAACAAAAAGGCTACTATTTTCTTGTCTTCTTTTGTAAGCAGCCCAGAGGCTTGGCTGTGACAGATGAGCTCTTTCAGATCTAGCTGGAAGAGTTTCAAGCAAACGCTGCTCCTCAGCTGGATGGTACTTATGTCACAGCACATCCAACAGAGTAACTGTGGTTGTGTCGTTACTTCAAGACAAAAGCAGTCAGGTTAGCTTAAATAGACCTAAGTAAATTAAGGGGATTAAGGTAAGCCTACTGTCTTGAAACTGGAGAGTGGTAGTATGAAGGATTTTACTTGCTCATTTTGGGACAGTCCAGGAGAGAGACAGCAGCAAAGAGGAGGAAGTGATTTGGCACAAGATGTCTTACCTCAGCCCAGGTGTTTCAGACATGAGCATCTGACTGTGGCATAAGTGAGGTACAGGCCCTTTGGTAACAAGAAACACACGGTGATGAAACTGCAATTGTGTAGACCCAAAAACTGAAGATAGCTGACCTTTCTTTTTCTTAACACTGCTGCAAAAGTCTTTTTCTATTGCTAGTACCAGTTTGTTTTCTGATGGTGGAAATCAGTATTTCCCATCTGTTTCATTTGATAAAAAATGATGTGTCATTTGCAATATCTGTCTTAATGAGATCTGTTATTCTAAATCCCAGAAATAAAAATAAATTAGGCATTGCTTTATTTTAAATATTTTAGTAATAAATGTAAAATCTAAATTTTATGGTATATTTGCTAGTTTCTTTATTCTTGCAGTTCATCCTAAAGCTCTCTGTAAGTTTGAACCTATAGAAATGTTAACCTCTGTAGCTGTTAACATAACTTTTCTGCCTTTTTATTTAACTGCTTTCCCACTATCTAGGAAAAACAAAAGGCTTTTGATCTTCATTTAAAGTTGCAGTTTTTATCCACTGTATTGCAGCAGGTGAGAATGCTTTGTTTTATCTGTGTCTTCTTACATCTCTTACATAGTAAGAGATGCTGTAAAGTGATATTGAGGGTTTCCACATTTCCCAAGCAAAATCCTCAAACTCAAAATGTTTTCCTGGAAATATCAGCCCTGAAAAACCATACCTTTTGGCCAAAATCAATAATCATTGCAGAAAATTATTTTATAATCACAACTAGCCTTGTGTTGTGATAGGAGTGAGGAGCATGAAGTAGACATGTGGAATAGACTGGCTCTCTTGGCTTTGTGATGAGAATTTGGATTTATCAGTAAAGAACAGAAGACAAAGATAAGATGTATAATCTTCCTATTCTCATGTGCTCACCTATATAATCAATTTGGAAGGAAAAAAAATTAAAATTTTATTTCAGCAATAAGATTTTTAGCAATTTCTGACCATAGTGGTCTTAAAAAACCTTTCAAAGCTCCCAATTTAAAAAACCATTCTAAGCTCCCAATTTAAAAAACAAACAAAACCCTTAATTCATTGTAGAGATTGTACACAGTGAGTAGGCACTTTCTCACATTGCTGCTAGTGTCTATTGCTTATCATTTTTCTAGATGGAAAGAGGTTTCATATTCTGTACTATTTGAGTCTCAGCTTAGGAGAACAGATATTAAAATGGATTTTCATTTTATTCCCTGAGCAAATATATACTTATGTTGTATTTTAAAATACATGCTATTTTTAGTATGTTGTATATAGTGGTAAGCAAATTAGTTCTGTAGGACTCTCTCAGTCATAAAATAAGAATCACTTTTTTGTGTCAAAAGTTGATGCTTAATTCAGAAAAACACTCCTCCTCTCAACTTTTTCTTTTCTCCTTACTCTCAGAGTTAAATTTTGTGCTATAAATTTTAATCACCTTTTAATCATCTTGTTTTTCTTTAGTAAGAATATCAAGGATGATTTTAAAGAAAAAATATTTTACCATTTGTGCAATGTCACCAGCCTGTGTCCGTTATAGATACTCTTACAGAATCCTGTGCAGATTTTGAGGTTTAAATATTTCCATTTCCAACCTGCACCATAATATTTCACCTCTTGAAAAATAACTTCTTTTCTCATGCTTATAGGCAACTTGTCTCTAGAAATGAGGCATTACAAATTATTAGGAATAACATCTGTAACTACCTTAGGACAGTGGATTGAATTTATTAGTAAAAATCTAATATTCAGAATTACGTAGCACAATCAAAAAGAGAGACTCTATTTCTCTTTGTCATCCTTTGGAGAATGTCAGTAGAATAGTAGCTCTCTCTGTAAGGTAATTTACCCTTCTTTTTCTAAATGAGTTCTCATAAATAAAGGTATTGATGTTAAGGTCAAGGCAGGAAGTCTTAAACTTGCACAGAAGAGTAATTCCTTAATACCATAGTTTGTCATAGTATACTTGTCTTCCATCAAATATCAAGGCAAATTTTAGCTTTCTTTCGCAGTCTTTGTGGTAATGAGTAGTTAGGGCTCACTTTTAGGCCAAAAGATCTTTTGAAGGTCAGGGTTGACAACCGCCATTGATGGTTTGGCATTGATGGCTCTGTTCCTCCCACATTGTGACTTGGCCAGTGTCCTAGATCTTGCTTGCCTGTGAAGGAGATGGACTTTTGGTGGGCTTTTCAGGACCTTCTCAAAGCTGTACAATGAAGTCCCACGGGGTGGGGAGATGACGCGGCATGTTTGGGGTTTGGTTTTGTTTTCATCAAGTTTGGATTCATTCAGGTTACTCTGAAAAGACGAATCAACCAGTGGCAAAGCAAAATTTGTCTTCTCCCCAGATCCCCTCAACTCCCAACAAAAAAATGAGGGTACCGATGGAGAAACGGGCGTGTGACTGGGGGCGTGATAGAACAGCTTGAGACCAGAGCTAAAAATGATCACACTTACAAGTCATCACAGACATGGTCAATAGCGCCAGGGATGCAGGTTTTCCTTGCTCTATTTCTCGATCTAACTATTGATGACAACTGTTCTCTATTGATTTGCAAGTCACTGCCTCCCATGCCAGTTTAATAGAGCCTAGCAATGGCATAACATCATAGCAGCAAAAAAGAGAAAATGTTAATGGCAGAGTACATCATGGAGAAAAAATAAGTTCAAGTGATGGAGAACTTAAGTGCTTTAGGAGCATTAAAACTAAAAGCAATAATGTTTATGCAAAGGAAACTTGTCGTTGGAGGTGATATAGGCTGCTGAGATGCATACAAGGACTTAATGCTCACTTACTCCCAGCATGTTGGACTCTTATGTTACTTCAGTTTTATCACCCTGCTGTACTTCCATTACCTTGTGCAAGGATGCAAATACTGTTCCATAAAGCACCTTCCAGTGCAGCATCCTTAAGTAAAAAAAAGGAAGTATCTGCAGCATCAGCAGGGAAAGGAAAGAGACAGCAGAAAAGAGGAAAATGGCTAACAGCCAGCAAGAGCTAGCTTAGATCACTGAAACCTTATCTTCAGCAAAACAGGAATCCTTTTCATCTGTCCAACCACACATAGAAATGACAATAAGGAAGTTTTATGAGATACTGTTGACAATAAAGAAGTTTTATGAGATGCTGTTTGTTATATTCAATACACACAGGCACACATGCACACATACATGTATATGTGCTCACACACACACACTTTTTTAGTATTTCATTGGTTTGAAAACTGTTCCACGAAGAACTCAGGAAATTGAGCATCTCCTTTTGACTGTGCCTTTAATGTATTTGTGAGTGTGGACAGTAATTATCATAAGAAGGATAAATGCGTGTTTTCTTCATTCCATTAACCTCTTAATCTCAAATTCAGTAAAAAATGAGATTCTCATAACCAGTACAAAGATTAAAATTTGGATCAGCTGCATCAATTTCATTTGGGAGGGGTGGTGTTAATCCAGAAGTAGGGAAGCAGTCAAAATCAGAATGCATCCCAGTGTTTTAAGAAGAATGGTTGCACTTAGCTTTTCTGTGCTAGGTATTTGTAATAGAGATTGCTTTCTGCATCTTATCACATCCATATTAGCTCTTTGACTAGCTTGACAAGACAGATGGGAGAGACTTCATCATGGCATGATAGCTGTCTCTTTGAATCACTTCCAGGTGTTAACAATGACCTTTCCTGCAAGGGCAAGATAAATTAGCCAAGAGATCTTTATAGCAATTTGCAATGTCCACCTACCAGGATGATCCGGTGTGTGTGTGTCTGTGAATTTTAGGTGATTTTTACAGAAACTTGTAACTCCTGAGTTTGATGTGGGTGGTTGGGGAGGGGAGATGAGAAGGTTATGAAGCACTAAAACTCCGGGACACTTTTTCTGTTTTCCTTTTTTTTTTTTCGTACACATTAAATAATTATTTCTAGAGCAACCCACTAGGCTTGCAAACTGGCCATTTTAGAATATCAGCTGTTTGAACAGCTTTTGATGGCTGCTCAAAAAAGAGGTAGAAATTTATGCAGAAACATTAATTGAGAAACCCTGAACTCCCCACATGTTGATTTTATATCTCCCTTGGGCAGACATTAATCTCTTCTTACTTCTCTGTAAAATGCAGCCCAGGGCAAAACTGACTTCTAAATATCCTTTAGCAGAAAATCTTCCAAAGTTTAGATTTAAATACATTGAAATATTGCTTGTGCTCTTAGGTTTTGGGAGATCAACTCTTCAGATATACTCTAAAGAAAGTAAATTTTGCTTGCCGTGCATTTCTTCACGGTGTTTAATGTCTAGTGCTGTATCCTCGTTATACTATAAAAGCAGATGTTTCACAAGCTTAAAGAAAAGCTTTAATGTTGTGACTCCTGTGTCTAGCTAGATACCTGCAGGCTAGGATCAAGATATGTTCACTGATGCAAACACTTTATGAACATCCGTCTAGCTGCCTTGCCAATGTTTAATGTGAAGCAAACCTCTGGTTTTAAAAGTCAAACAGCATCTGCCACTAAGAACTTACCTCAAAATTCTAGGAAAGCTAAAAATTACATTTCTTTTTCATTGAATTTTTCTTCCCTACTGAGGGGGGAAGTTTCTTCCCGTACTGAGAAAGTAGGGTATTTTACTCAAAATCTTGATTTCCTAAAGCTTCCTATCACAGAACACTTCACCAGGAAAACAAAAAACAAAACCCCTGTTTTGCAGTAATTGGACTATAATAAGTGCCAATATGGATTGTCATATTCTGCAGTAATAATACCTTTTTCTAATTTAATTTAATCTTTTTGGAAATCCATCATTAGCTACAAAGGATAATAAAAAAATTAAGAAATAATGAACACTGAAGTGAGGCTACAGTTCTTGAAATGGAGAACCTACATCAGTGAAGATGATGAAGAAAATGTAGCGTCTGGCCTTTATCCTTTTTTGTTCACTACTCATAGACTAGAATAAGAATTGAATACTTGTAAAAGCAAATAATAAAACAAAGTAACATTGATTTCCTCTTCTGTCCTATAAAATTATTGATCTGTTTTTAACCTAATTGGCACTTGTGAAAATAAATGGAAAAAACAGTAGGCTTTTTATGGGGTTCAAGTATTTTTTCTCAGTAAGAGAGTCCTAGGCCTACTTGTTTGGGACTGTGTTGGCTGTCCTAACAAGCTAAAGATCTGTGTGCTGTAGCATATTGTATTTGCTTTGTTCTTCTCTTTAATCTCATGTATCCAATTATTTCTTGTAATTTGGAGAAATAACAGTGCTAAAGATGCCTTAATGTATTGCTATACAACAATTGAGTACACACTGCTAAAAAAGTAGTTTTTCAGTAAAAGTCTTATCTAACATAAAAATGAACAGCTAATTACAGGAAAGAGATAACAAAAGAGGTTTTCCAGTTAAACCCACCAGTTTGTGTGAAGCAAAGGAACATTATTTCTCCTATATCCTGCCTAGGAGGCCAGCTGACATCAATTAATACAATGTTTGCATAACACACAGACATTTTTAATCAGTTATACTTTTCTGTAATAAAGAATTTACTATATAGAATCCAAAGACTGTCTGTTTTCTCAGTTTCAATCCTCAGATATTGTTTGTGGAAAAATTTACAGATGGGTGGGCCCCTAATTCACATGCATAAGTATTTGCAGGTTTTAGGAATGAATTACATTTAGGTCTAAACTTCCCACACTTTCTTTCAGGCAAAGCAACTCTAAAGGTATTGCACATAAATTCAGTGACAGTATTTGTATTGGCTTCAACAAGCTTTGGCTCAAATCTCCAGGCTGTAGAATTTGGATGTTGAGCTTGATGCTTGAGGGTATGTCAGGTGAAATTTTATTGCCATCAGAGAAGTTGTCCTGAAGCCTAAAGCTCTGTGAGAATCATCAGAATAGCATAGTTAATTACAAATTGCAAATCACAATTCAGGAACACTGATAAAAAGGCTTACAGGCTTAAACAAAAAGGCTTAAACAAAAAAAAATCCCCAAACCAGATAAAACTGCATGTTTTTCCTTGGTATTTGATATCATTTCATAAATATTTAAAAAAAAGGTAAACTTAAATTTAAAAGAAATCAAGATACAAGTGTTTACACACTTGTAGCTCAACCTTTGTTTTTTGGGGCTATCATATAATTCGTAGCAAACATCTTTGTAAACTGCCACCCTGATAGGGCTGCTGAAGATTGCTCTCCTGTGTTTGCAGCTGCAATGCAATGGCTCCTGTGGATATGGAGACAGATGATTCCACATCCATTTGCCAGTACCCAAAGAGAAAGACTGCAAAAATAGCCTTATCTAGCTCATTTGGATTTTAAAGCTGGATATTTGTGTGCTTCTTTTTGATAAGATTTGGACCATCCCTCCAGTAGAAATCATGTTGTGGAAGAATTGTGTGTGTATGTTACTTTGCATGCTGTATTAGTGTGCATATGTGAAAAAAGGGATGGAGAAAAAGAGAAGCAGATTCCAATTTCATCACACAGTTCTTGTGTCTGTTCACAGCAGTTAGCCAGGTATGTTGTTTTAACATGGCTATTAGCAAGGTGATTTTACATATTACCTCTCTGTGCTAATTTAATGCTGTTGTTTTCTCTGTCTACTCTTGTAACAAAACAGAAGTACTCTGCTGTCTCTCTCTGCAACATATCTGCAGAGGTCCTCAAAGTCATCAATGCCACTGAAGAACTGATAGCAGAATCTACTGGTCCCTGCGATTTCCCAGCTGACGTTCAGGACAGAGGAAGAGGGACGTTCCCACTGGGGACGGACCCCATCAGACTCGATGAGCAGCTCACCACACTGGAAGAAAACGTAAGAATATGAATCAGTATGTGAAAGTGCCATGTCTGTGAGTGAGTGTACCTATGTGTGTGTGCCAACTGGAAAGGGAAGGCGTGTAGGGAGCATCAGTGGATGTTCAGAATTAATTTTGGGTTATTAAACAAATACACAAAACAGAATAAAAAAATACTGTTTCAAAGGGGTACTCAGCTATGTTGGGGTTGTTTTTTTAATGTGTGCTTTAAAACATTTGGGGGAGGGGGTGAGTTGGATGTGTTGGGTTTTACAACTAATTTTAGAATCCCTACCTCAAAAGCTAATTTAAGCACTGCAAACCTCTGTGGGTGCATGGCTGTGCCATGCCTTGCTGAAACCACATACCTCCAACTCCCAGCACAGCCTCATTGTAAGGACAGGTGTGGGAAAGCACACAAAGTGGAGGAGCTCTCCCTCCACCCACGCTTCCCCAGCAGACTGCGCTGAGCACCCAGGGAGCCAGAGCTGCCTGCTGCACTGTTAAAAACAGCAGTCTGGAGAAGCCAAATTAAACAAACATTTCTGCTTGGCCACATCCAAATCACCCCGTCCTTTTCCATGAGTACCTGTCATCTGTAAGGAAACGTGTAATGCTGAATCGCAGAGGGAAGTCGCCACTCACTGGAAATTTTTATGCATCCACTTAATGGAGTAGGTACACTTGTAACTTTCGATTTTTCTCTTCTTCCCACATTTAACTGATTACATTTCAATGATTTTTCCCTTCATTAGGAGCTTTTAAAGATCTCACAGAAATCTGGGCTGTCCCATTATAACATCCTGATCAATTCAAGAAAATAGATCCTGGGTTTTTTTAGCCCAAGAAAACTTTCAGACAGAATCTTTTCTTGGGGGATAAAATCAGTTTCCTCCACAGAAACACTCTTCCACAGCAGCCCCAGGCTAGGGACAGAAGGGGAGATAATCCATGGCAATAACAGCCAGTCCTGGGCCTGTCCTACTCCAGAGCCCTCCCTCTCACCACACCTCTTCTGGGCTCAAATATCCCAGCCTTACTTTGGTTTGGACGTTCCCAAGCTAGATCCTACCCCTCCTAATGTCATCTGCTCCAAAACCTTTTCCATCTCAGAGCTTTCCCCCTGCCCACACCAACAGTATGCCCTCCAACCCACCCCAGAGCACCTTTGCTCTTCCCCAACCAGCTTGCAATCATAACCTGACCTCCAAACCTCTCCTTCCCACCTCTCTTCAGCCTTCCCAGGCATCCCACTGTGCCAGCTGAGGTGCTCCTGCTCCTCCTGGCTTCCACACACTGTCCTGGTTGCAGGCATCTCCTGCCCTCCGTCATGGGGCACCACAGCCACCCGAGCCTGCCCTGCCATGGAGCTCTCCACATGGCACCCATGCTCCCAGCTCCTCTCTGGGAGGGGAACTCAAAACAAACAAGCAAAATAGGCTTGGGGAGTCCTCCCCAGCAGGGCTGGGAGGG